>MU223089.1:5540984-5552301 GCA_018584345.1 Thuja plicata
GGAGTAAATAGCCTTTAAGAGGAATGGGTGGCCATTTTGGACACATGGGCTTGGAAGGGATGGCTATTTTGGAGTCAAATTTGGCATTAAATGTTGAGTGGCTCAACATTTCCAAGTGGGGGACAAAGGATTAAATAGCCTTTAAGAGGAATGGGTGGCCATTTTGGACACATGGGCTTGGAAGGGATGGCTATTTTGGAGTCAAACTTGGCATTAAATGTTGAGTGGCTCAACATTTCTAAGTGGGGGACAAACTTGTAAGAAGAATTTAAGAGGGATGGGTGCCCATTTTGGAGAGAATTTCCCCATGTGGGTGAGCATTCTATTAGCCTTAAAAAGGTTAGGAATCAACCTTTAAGCATGATCCAAGGACAGTTAGGTGGGGAAATATGTGTAGGAAAATGAGGTGATGGGAGTAGAGTAGGAATATGGTAGGCTTAGGGTAGGTCTCTAGGTTGGGTTAATAGGTTCCTAGCCAGGGTTTAGATTATAATTCAAATTAGATTTGAATAAATCTTAGTTTAGAAGAATTAGGAATATGGAGGGATTTTAATAAATATGAATTTATTAAAAAGGGGATTTTGTGAGGCAAATGTATTTAAATGAAATACATTAGAATAGTATTTAAGCTATTGATAAATACTAGCAAATGAAATGATTTAATTGATTAAATTAAATAGTTAGAGGAATAAGAGGAAAAATAATATTAATATTTTTGGACGTCTACATTTTGCCCCTCTTTGACATGGCGTCACAAGTGACATTACGTCAAAGACAAGAAAATAAGTGGCCCCAGAGGAAGAGGGTTTCTAGGAGTTGTGCTGAAGCAACGATGGTATAGGGTTGTGCCTCCTCGAGAAGAGAACACAACAAAGATGACGTTGTGGAATTTTCTCAAAAAAGGACGTAACAGGTAGGAGGAAGAGAGAGGAGGGAATAAACAGAAGCCTTCTGAAATGCAATTAAGAATGTAGCTAAGAATGCTAATGCAAAGGAAATGAATGCAGCCAACAAGCACTGGGGATCCATTTGTGTGAAAAATATGGAGAGCACATCTGATTTTGATATTGCAATAGGAGGTATGCATCAGGTGTTAGAAAACACATATGACAAGGTTCCTTTGTGTGGACTAGACACTCAAACAAAAGCACACTGCAAAAGATGCATGTATCAGTAGCCACAGTCACAACGCACCAAGATATAGCAAATCAAGGTAGTGGTGAGTAGGTTTAAACTGACACAAAAGATAAAATCAATAAATAAGGCCTCATGACCAAACATTCATTCAGTTCAAAATTCTTGCCATGAACGGGATGGGTGTGAGGAAGGATTGGATAAGCCGACGCCGGAAGGATGCATTCTGATGGGCAAGGATTGGACTTGATGTGATTAAAAGATATTCACTGGCAAAAGCTATGAACAAAATGAGGAGCAAGGATAATCAGTCGCCAAAACTAATTTGGTGAAAAACATGATCGCAGGTGCAGGAGTCAAAACATCACTAAGAAGCGAAAAACAGAGTGATGCAGAAGTAAACGATGGTTTATTGCAAGATTTTTGAGAATATTTGATTTTTGGGGGAATTTTTTGGATTTTTGAATTTTTGAAATTTGTTTATTTATTTTTATATTTTTTGTGGGTTTTAAATGTTTTTGGGATTTTTGAAGTATTTAGGTTGTACAATAGGAACAATTTATACAAAAATATACAGGAGGGTAAATGGAGTGGAAAAGTTTTCGAGGACAACAAGGGTTATAAGAGGGGCTGGGGGGTTAAAGAAGGTCATTTGTGAATAGTGGTTAGGCGAAAATGGAGCTCTAGAGTGAAAATTATGGTCACGATCAACTAATGAACCAGCTAGGAGGACTATGAAGGACTAGGCTGGGAATGTTAGCATGATGATGACTCAGGATGTTAGTGCGATGGTGAAAGGACGGGATACGCCATGAATATACAAGGACAAAAATAAATGAATAATTACAAGGGAACAATTACAAGCGATTATGTACACATGTTGCTGCCGAGATTTGATTGGATCTTGCTTTTTGATGCGTGCGATAGTTTAGTATGTTGGTTGATTAGTGATGATCTAGATTTAGGTCAATGAGAGGAAGGATACATCCTTAAAGGACCCATTTCCAGAAAGATTAGATTCATAAATCTGATTTGGTCAAACTGCGGAGCACGGATGTTGTCAAAGGGAATTTGCAGAAACATAGTATTTTAAGAGTGTAACTAGATCATGTTCTGCAAGGACACCAACTGAGGACATGAGATATATACAAGAAACACTTAAGCCAAAGACTAGATGAAATATGTACAAGACTAAAACTCGGGGATTGAGATAGCACACTGTATGGACAAAAATATACAAGATTATGTGTACAAAAAAGCTCAAGACACGAGATAGGAGGATCGTTTCAAACTAGTGAGTGCGATGTGCGAACACCCAGGGAATACTGGCGAGATTCAGGTGGAAGCGGATGCGATAGGGGAGATGGAGGATGGAAGGGAGCAAGATTTTGATAGATAATGGAGTGGTCCACTATGTGTGATGCCTATTTCCAGGTTTTCAACACACATACTTGTCCAAGGCGCCTGATTGCCAAGTTTTCACCATTGGATGAAATTTTCTCTTTATTCTTCTTTTTTAATTTCTTTGGATCTTTTTGATGTTTTTGATGTTGTCCAAGTGCATGTTTACCAGGTTTTCAGTAGGACAACCATTTTTTTAGCTTCATTTTTCTACGTTTTAGAGATTTTTTCAGGACTGTTTTGCATTGTTTTTGTATTTTTTTAGGACTTTTTATGAATTTTCTCAGATAACTAGAATGAACAACCAACTATCAAGCATAGAAGCGCTTGAGATGAATGATGTTGGTAGGATCATTTAATGGTTCTCCTTCAGGAGTGGAGAGTTGATATGCCCCAAAACTGAAGCATGTAGTGACAACATAGGGGCCTTGCCAGGTGACTTCAAACTTACCTTTCTTTTCCCTATCAGTACCCACTTTCTGATTTTCCTTTAGCACAAGGTCCCCTGCCTGGAACTGGCGTGGGTGGACCTTCTTGTTATAGTTCCTCTTGAGTCTATTTTGGTAGAAAATTAGGTGATCATAGGCTTGCTAGCACTTTTCATCTAGTAGATCAAGCTGTATATATCTCGTGTCCTCAGTTGGTGTCCTTGCAGAACATGATCTAGTTACACTCTTAAAATACTATGTTTCTGCAAATTCCCTTTGACAACATCTTGGCTCTGCAGTTTGACCAAATTAGATTTATGAATCCCATCTTTTTGGAAATGGGTCCTTTGAGGATGTATCCTTCCTCTCATTGACCTAAATCTAGATCATCACTAATCAACCAACATACTAAACTATCGCATGCATCAAAAAGAAAGATCCAATCAAATCTCGATAGCAACATGTGTACATAATCACTTGCAATTGTTCCCTTGTAATTATTCATTTAGTTTTGTCCTTGTATATTCATGGCGTATCCAGTCCTTTCACCATCACACTAACACCTCGAGTCCTCATCATGCTAACATTCCCTGCCTAGTCCTTCATAGTCCTCCTAGCTAGTTCATCAGTTGATCGTGACCATAATTTTCACTCTAGAGCTCCATTTTTGCCTAACCACTATTCTTAAATGACCTTCTTTAACCCCCCAGCCCCTCTTATAACCCCCGTTGTCCCTGAAAACTTTTTCGCTCCATTTACCCCCTGTATATTTTTGTATAAATTGTTCCTGTTGTACAACCTAAATACTTCAAAAATCCCAAAAACATTTAAAAACCACAAAAAATGTAAAAATAAATAAATAAATTTCAAAAAAATCAAAAAATCAAAAAAATTCCCCAAAAAATCAAATATCCTCAAAAATCTTGTAATAAACCATCGTTTACTTCTGCATCGCTCCGTTTTTCGCTTCTTAGTGTCATTTTGACTCCTGCACTTGCGATCATGTTTTTCACCAAATCAGTTTTGGCGACTGATTATCCTTGCTCCTCATTTTGTTCACAGCTTTTGCCAATGAATATCTTTTAATCACATCAAGGCCAATCCTTGCCCGTCAGGATGCATCCTTCCAGCGTCGGCTCATCAAATCCTTCATCACATCAATCATGTTTATAGCAAGAACTTTGGACTGAATGACTTCTTGGTCACAAGGCCTTCTTTATTGATTTTATCTTTTTGTGTCAGTTTAAACCTACTCACCACTACCTCGATCTGTTATATCTTGGTGCGCTGTGACTGGTGGCTACTGATACATGCATCTTTTGCAGTGTGCTTTTTTTTGAGCGTCTAGTCCACACAAAGGAATTTTGTCATTTGTGTTTTCTAACACCTGATGCATACCTCCTCTTGCAATATAAAAATTGGATGTGCTCTCCATATTTTTCACACAAATGGATCCCCAAGGCTCGTTAGTTGCCTTTAATTTCATCATTGCACTTGCATTCTTCGTTGCATTCTTAGTTGCATTTCAAAAGGCTTCTATTTATTCCCTCCTCTCCCTTCCTCCTTCCTATTGCATCCTTTTTTGAGAAAATTCTACAACGTCGTCTTCGTTGTGTTCATTTCTTGAGGGGGCACAACCCTATACCGTCGTTGCTTCAGCACAACTCCTAGAAAACCTCTTTCTCTGGGGCCACTTATTTTCTTGTCTTTGACGTAACGTCACTTGCGACACCATGTCAAAGAGGGGTAGAATGTAGACGTCCAAAAATATTAATATTATTTTCCCTCTTATTCCTCTAACTATTTAATTTAATCAATTAAATTGTTTCATTTGCTAGTATTTATCAATAGCTTAAATACTATTCTAATGTATTTCATTTAAATACATTTGCCTCACAAAATCCCCTTTTTAATAAATTCATATTTATTAAAATCCCTCCATATTCCTGATTCTTCTAAACTATGATTTATTCAAATCTAATTTGAATTATAATCTAAACCCTATCTAGGAACTTATTAACCCCACCTAGAGACCTACCCTAAGCCTACCATATTCCTACTCTACTCCCATCACCTCATTTTCCTAAACATATTTCCCTACCTAACTGTCCTTTGATCATGCTTAAAGGGTGATTCCTAACCTTTTTAAGGCTAATGGAATGCTCACCCACATGGGGAAATTCTCTCCAAAATGGGCACCCATCCCTCTTAAATTCTTCTTACAAGTTTGTCTCCCACTTGGAAATATTGTTCCACTCAACATTTAATGTCAAGTTTGACTCCAAAATAGCCATCCCTTCCAAGCCCATGTGTCCAAAATGGCCACCTATTCCTCTTAAAGGCTATTTACTCCTTTGTCCCCCACTTGGAAATGCTGCATTTTTCCATTCGTCCTGTGAGCGTAGTCCTGGAGAGTAGATACTTGAGAGAATCCACCTTTGAAATGAGCTTGGTCGTATGACTAAGCATATAGTGGAAAAGTTTTTGAGTGGTGAAGACCACTGCCAGACATTCTTTTTCCATAGGTGAATAGTTGAGCTCATAACCCACTAAGGTCCAACTGATGTAATAAATAGCTCTTTCTTTACCTTCATCATCCAACTGAGCGAGGATTGCCCCCAGTGTTGTGGTAGTAGAAGAAATATATAGGATGAGCAGTCAACTAGGTACAGGTGGTACCAAGATGGGTGGATTAGCCAAGTATTCTTTGATTTTGTCAAAACTCTTCTGACATTGAGGATCCCACTTGAATGTGTTATCTTTTCGCAGTAGATGAGTGAATGGTTGGCACTTGTCTGCTAGTTGAGAGATAAAACGGTGCACAAATTGTAACTTTCCTTGGAGGCTACATAGTTGTTAGAGTGTTTTTGGTGGAGGCATGTCTATGATATCTTGTACTTTCTTTGGATCTATTTCAATGCCTTGTCTAGATACAATGAACCCCAAGAGTTTGCCTGATGTGACCCTGAAGATACATTTCTTAGGGTTGAGCATTAAGTAGTAGTGTCCAATTATGTCAAAGACGCATTCCAAAACATTGAGGTGATCTTCCCTCTTAACTGATTTTGCCAAGATATCATCGACATGGTCTTCAAGAATTTTGTGTATCATGTCATGGAAAATGACAGTCATGGCCCTTTGATAGGTTGCCCCAACGTTCTTCAAGCCAAAAGGCATCATGTTATAGCAGAAGGTGCCCTAGAGGGTTGTGAATGTTGTCTTATGCTGATCTTCTTCTGCAATGTGGATATGATTATATCCAGAAAAGCCATCCATGAGTGACAACATCTCATGTCCTGCTATGAGATCCACAATCATGCCTATGTTTGGCAAGGGGAAATCATCCTTGGGACATGCCTTATTTAGATCTCTAAAATTTGTACATATCCTGATTGATTTATCAGGCTTAGAGATGGGCACCATGTTAGAGATCCAATCAGAATAGTCAATGGGGCGGATGATCTTGGCTTGGAGTAACTTTTCTAGCTCCGCTTTGACAAGTAGTGCTACTTTAGGGTGCATCTTTCTAAGCTTTTGCTTGACAGGTTTGATGTTTGGGTCCACTGCTAGATGGTGAACCACCAAGTTGGGGTCTAATCCCGGCATGTGGGAGTAAGACCATGCGAACTTGTTGATGGATTCATTTAATAAAGTGACAAGATCACTTTCTTCTACTTCAGTAAGAGATATTGCTATGTATGTGATGGCGGGATTCTCTTTGGTATCCAGGTTGACAGGTTTTGCTTCTTCAATGAGAATTGATGACTGTTCAGGCCTATAATCATGGATCAGAGGAAGAGGAGAATCTTCATCCTCTGGTGCCTTGGAGAGGTTTTCACCAAGGGATACGCCCTTTGTTTTTACTATTTTATGATCAGATAGCGCCCTAGAGGGGTTTTCGCTAGGGGATCAATTTTTCTCTTTTGTATTTTTATTTTTGCGGCTGAAGTTCTCTTCCCCAAAGTATGCCTTTGGGTCTAGTTTGTAGACATGTGCTGAGTTCTGCCCCCAGTCGCTGCTTTGATCAATTGCTCCCATAAAGCTTAGGATCACATCCTCGCTTTCGAACTCGTCAACGTGTATGACACTTGGTTGGTCCCAGTCTATGATTTTAAGATGGCGGAGGGGAAGGTCAATGAAGAGGATGGAAATTTGTTGTAGGACAAAATTTCCTAGGAAGGTTTCATCGTCAAAAACATCATCATAAGCTCTCACAACTTTCTCTTCTGGGATATCTTTGATGTCAGTGATTTCTCCCAAGGATGGACAAGAGGCAAAGATGTTTTCATTGGTGCCCTCATTCGTGTCAGAGCCCATGCTAAGGCCCAGGTGCTTTTCTAGTCGAGTAGGTATAATAGGATCTTTCATACCTTGCTCGTCATAACCAAGGCCACCTCCTTGGTAGTTCCATTTTCTGTCACCAATTTGTGAGTTGCGGGGTACTTATCTTTGAAGTAATTGAGGCGACTTGTGTCCTTGGGTGATGGATCTTTATATAGCCATTGGTTGATGTTTGGTGTCATTTCCTGACCAATTAAAGTACCTTTTAAGATAAAAATGGCAGGACCGAATTGTAGTGCCTTGGTTGTTTCTGATTTTGTCTTGCTTAAATTAGGTTGGTGGCCTTGAGTGTGTGGATCAATTGGTAGTGATCCTACTGCGAAGGCATCAGATAAAATATACTCACCACAACCTTTGTTGTTGATCTTGACCATGGATAAGGTGGAAGAGAGGATTGTTTCTGGGTCTGAATGGGTTTGAGATGAACTGGTGACAGAAGTACCAATATCGATCCCGAGATAGTGATTGGAATGCAAAAAGGATGTTTCCAATGCATTGTAGTATGTGAAGGGCTTGGGATCTACACGGATGGTGATCTCAGTGCCGTTATATGGGAATTTGATGCACTGATGGTAGGTGGAGGGGACGGCTTGCATAGAATGAATCCATGGGCGTCCAAGGAGGATGTTGAAGGGAAGGTCAAGATCAACAACATGACATAATGTATCCTAGATAACTAGCCCTACTTGAATGGGCAATGATATGGTGCCTTCAGAAGTACACTCCAAATTTTCATATGTCTTTATTGTGATGAAATTATTTGTTATATCAACTTCAGTGCAACCCAACTGTTTTATGAATTTTAGAGTACACAGGTTTAGTGCCGAACCATTATCTATCATGACCCGTTTGATGGAAAAATCTTTAACCATGCCAGCGATACAAAGTGGGAGATTATGATCGGGTTCTTCCGAGGGCACGTCAGTTGGTTTAAAGGAGACCCCACAAGATGCAGATAGGTGTCTGACAAGGTTTTGGAATTCAGTGAGGTTGATGTCGCTGGGAACATGGGATTCTTGCAAGGCTTTATTGAGGATCTCTTGATAGGTGGGTGATGTGCGGAGAAGATCTAGGATGTAAATTTGGGCTGGAGTATTCCCTAGGTGTTCCACAATGTTGTATTGAGTCCTAGCAGATGGGGCAGGACCAGCACCTGGGAATGTTATCCTACCTCTACGAGTGGTGATGGCGCATTGGTTATCAACACCTTTGACATGGATGACACTAACAGAGGACTGGACTTGGGATATGCAGCCGATGAGATTATCGTAGTTGATATAGGCATTGGTATAATCTTTTTTGTTGGTGTTTTCTTCTTGTTTACCCTTTCCCTAATCAGAGGACTGGGTAGGATTGCCTGGGCCTGTACCTGAAGTGTGTTTAGGGAATGCATTTTGATAAATTTTAAGGCCTGTGTTTGGCGATGATTGGGCAAGAGAGTCCACTTTGATCTCCTTGCGGTCAATGAGATCCTGATTATAGTGTTTCAGCTTCATGAATTTGAGGGTGGTGTGTCCCTTAACACGGTGGTATTCACAGTACTTGTTGTCTTTATACCAAGCTGGCTTAGGAGTTGAGTCATCAAATGGCTGTGTTTTGGGATACATGACTTGGTTAGCTTGGACTAGCTTGCAAAAGATGACATCTATAGGTTCACCCAAAGGGGTAAACATGCATTGTAGCACATTCAAAGCGTGGGGTCTTTGCTGTCCACGCGGGACTGGTATAGCATTTGTCTGATTCATAGGACCTTGATAGTTGTGTTGATATGATGTCCCCAAAGGGGGATAGATAGTCGTGCCTTGAGAGCACATATTTTTTTGGTAAGTCGGTTGGGAATACATGGGATTGGGTTGTTGATACATGGGAGGAGGTTGGGGGTATATTGGTGGTGCTTGCTGATAAGTCTGGGTAGGTGCATTGGGACTGGCTATCACAACCTGAACATGTTTGGTGTTAGTCGCTCCATTTGTTACCATGTTTTTGTTCTTGTTCCAGTATCATGATCGATCATTGTTATGTTTGTCAGGCTAGGATTCTTTGTAGTGCTTGATGGTACCCTCTTCTACAAGACCTCATTCAAGATCTATACCTTTGATTCTGATGTCGTGATAAGTTTATATACAGTTCATGCGCATGTGATAGGCAAGCTTAGGATGGAGGTTGTTAATGGAGATTTTGATAAGATGTTGCTCTGGGGGTTGGTAAGACAACCTTGTAGTAAGCCCTTGCCAACGCTGAAGATAATCGGCTAGGCTCTCTCCTCCCTTTTGTTTGGAATTGCATAGGTCAAGGAGTGAGAGTTCATTTTTGACATTATGTGCGTATTGGGCCACAAACCTTTTAGATAATTCAGTGAAAGTAGAGATTGTGCCGTAAAGAATTTTGTAGAACCACTCAAGAGCGGTTCCTCCTAAGCTTTTAGGAAATAGTCTCATGAGGAAGTTATCGCTATAGGCTACTTCTTGGCAAGCCATGTAGAATTCTTTCACATGACTCACATGATCTCCCTTCCCCCGATATTTATAAAATTTTGGGGTCTCAAAGTGCTTGGGCAAGGGTATAACAGTGATGGATCAATCAAATGGATAAGGACACACTTCCTCAAACTTGAATTTTTTAGCCTCTGTCCCAGCTTTTAGCTCTTTGAGAGCATTCTTTATTTCCTCCCATTCATGATTGATTTGCGGGGGAGGATTGTTAATTGTAATTGCATGGTTTCCTTGAACTTGATATGGATCAAATGGAAAGTATGGAGGATTCTGTGCGGGATATTTTGGTGTTTGGTATGATAGTTGCTGGTCAACGTATATGGGTTGTTGTGGTGGAAGCTGTGGTTGAGGGGAATATTGCAGTGGAGGAGGTGTCAGCGCTTGATAAGATTGTTGCAACTGCTGGAAATATGCTTGTATTTGTTGTGGCGTTGGATAGGTGGGATGAGCTTGTTGTGCACTTGTATAAGAAGGGGGATAGGTGTTTTGCAGTGGAATGCCCCTAGTGGGAACATTGAATTGTTGTGGAGGTGGAATTGTTTGTGATGCAGCGGAAGATGGCATGGCTATATAATTGGTGGAATGAGTTTGTTGTTGTTGCAAGGGTTGGATGAAAGGATTAGAAAACTATTGCAGTGGTTGTGCCATGAGGGGATTTTCCCCCTGCGTTTGTGGTTGTGGCTGCTGTGTAGCTTGGATGGTGGGCTATGTAGTTGTGAAGGGGTTGATTTTTTGTTGTTGTGCTTGTGATGTGAATGGGTTGGTGATTTGTTGTTGCAGTTGTTGTTGTTGTTGGGATGGTTGTTGAATGGATTATTGTTGCTGAATAGGTTGATGTTGTTGTTGGATAGGTGGGATGGGAATTTGGGGTACGACAAAGGGGTTCATGGATGGTTGTAGTATGGGGGGATTTGGGTTGAACATCGTTTGACGTAAAACTGCTGGCATTCGTTGTGATTGTGTTGCTGGTGGAGCGGGAAAAGTGGACCCTTGTGGAAATAAAGGTTGGTTATAGGCGTTGGTAGGCGGCATGCCTATGGTGAAGAAAGGCAGAATAAGCATGGAGACTTGGGTGCTTTGGTGCTGTGAACTAGTTGTTGTAACCACCTAATTTCGGTCTGTTGCAACTATAGACCCTATTTGCCCTAAGTGTGATCATACCCTTGAGTTATGTCCAAACGACCCTGTTACTGTTTGGCATAATTCTTTTAATCAATTTAATGTCCTAGGTGATTTTTATCACTGATTTATATTATCTACTATAGCCATACAATTCCAATCAATATCGACCAATCAGATCAAATCAAAATCAAACATGGCTATAGTATTTAATTATGAAGGAATTAAATAAATCTCTAAATCAAATATCACTTGCAATCCAACCCATTCCCCTGGCCTATTAATTTAATTAAAATGGCTATAGTCCCTTAATTATTAAAAAGCAATTTAATTGTTTTAATAATTAATTCCTATATTTCTAAATGAATTAAATAAGTTTATTTCATTTATTAATATTCCCTT
>MU223089.1:5554501-5584593 GCA_018584345.1 Thuja plicata
ATGTTTAGGAAAATGAGGTGATGGGAGTAGAGTAGGAATATGGTAGGCTTAGGGTAGGTCTCTAGGTTGGGTTAATAGGTTCCTAGCTAGGGTTTAGATTATAATTCAAATTAGATTTGAATAAATCTTAGTTTAGAAGAATTAGGAATATGGAGGGATTTTAACAAATATGAATTTATTAAAAAGGGGATTTTGTGAGGCAAATGTATTTAAATGAAATACATTAGAATAGTATTTAAGCTATTGATAAATACTAGCAAATGAAACTATTTAATTGATTAAATTAAATAGTTAGAGGAATAAGAGGGAAAATAATATTAATATTTTTGGACGTCTACACATGCATTTTGCACAAAGTGCAACTATAAATTTAAAAACTATGGAATGTTAGAAGACCAAACATCTCACTACAACAAATGCAATCAACAAGTCACATATGTCTACTCACTTCACCTCAAGACTGTGCTCACAACTGAGAATAAAAAAATAGTGCAATGCTCAATTGACAAGTCCATTGTCGAACAACTGCTACCAATCCTGAAAGGTACTACATTTGAAGACTCCCATGAAAAAACAAGGTTCATATTTATCCTTCATGATTTCTCCATCAAAGGTTGATTCACAGTCAACCATAGCAATGCCATCACACATGCCACCATTATTGAAGATAAAAAATGGAGTTCACCAAAAGGTAAACACAAAAAACTTGAAAATTCTTTTCTCATCCATAAATTTCCATTCAATATCTCCTTCAACACATCTATTTACTAACAACATCCATGATACCAAATTTGCAGTTTCTCAAAAACACAAAAACAAATTCATGGGTATCTATCATTATGAAAACTACTACTTGATACATCAAGTTACAAGTTATGTTGGTTCGCATGCATATTTTACATCCACCATATCAGATCCAAACTGACTCACTGTGGCAACAATACTATGTACAACATGCCACTCTAGATTTACTAGCTCCTGCTATAGTATTTTGTCAAGTCAATATTTACTACATGCCACTCTAGATTTACTAGCTCATGCTATTGTTGTATAAGCTTTATTGACATCTAAACTTATTGAAATATAATATGTTATTAATTTCATGTTGTAACATATGCTAATATTGAACCCATTTGTGTTCAAAACTAAAACTTCAATTGCTACAATGTCTTATGCATGAGCTCCCAACAAATTACATTAAACTTTGGCAGGAACTTTGACGCTTTGTGTCCTTGTTTCTTTTGGTTCCATCGATGCTAGTAATGTCAGCAGATTATGTGGGATTTTTTCTCTCTTCCCAAGCCATTGCTTACTTCTCATCTTTAATGCCTTGTGAGGAAAAATATTTGGTCAAATCCACCTAAAGAGTTAGGAATTTTAATTTAATAACATTATATTTTCTAGAACATTCAAGACATCTATAAGTATTGGTAGATTATTTCTGCAGAGAAAGTGTGTCAGTTTACAAGTCAATTTAAGGTATGTTTTCATTCCCTTATTCTCTTTCCTATATATTCCCATATGATGGCTTCGTTGTTCACAATTCTTTAACTATGTCATTGCAATCAAGTTTTGTTTTGTCTCAGACTGATTGTCCCTATTGGTCACTAAAATGGTTTGGTGGCAGTGTGTTTTTGTAGAAAACAACTTCTCCACGTGGATTTTATCCCATTCATTTGTATACAGATAGACAACGACGAATATTGTAAGGTGGGCATTTTCATTTCTTCCTTCTTTTTACGTATATGTTTCCATTTGAATGATGCAATTTTCAATTATGTCTTTAAATTTTTTACGCTATTCTTTATGTTCTTCCTCGTGGAGACATTCTTTGAGGACATTTGAGTTGTATAACTTTGTTTTACTCACTTTCTAATGTATATGTCAATAAAGTTATATTTTACCAATTGCAAATTTAGGTGTTATTTGAAATTGTCTTCCAACCATCTTCATTGTTCTTATTTATATTTTTTTCTACTTAGCACATGTCATAACTACAAGCTGAAGTTGAATAAAGAACTCTGATACCTTTCTCAGCGCACATATGCTTGCTTTAGAAACAACAATAATTTGTTGTCCTAACTTTAGGCATTGAAACCTGGAAGTGCAAGCTTGGGGATAGTACACATTTCAAAGAAGGGAGATTTACAGTACACACCTCCCTATTGAACTTCAAATCATAGATAAAAATAATATAAAAAAGAAAAGATAAAATTAATAAAAATTTTGTGGTATGCTTGATAAGCTTGATTGCTACACAAGTAACAACTACCAATAATTGAAAATTACTCTGTCCACAACCAATAACATTTGAAATATTCTCTAGTTTTATGCTTTTAGAATATTATACAATGATATCTTTACTTTTGTACACACTCTCAAAGAATTCAAGCTCAATTGATGTTATTTAGTTCCATCTCATTTTATCTCTGTATGTTTTACCTATTGTTGGTGCTTCGTAGTTCATTAGAACTATCCTCCTTTCCCTTTTCATTGTGAATTGTGGGTCTTCTGCCAGTGAGTTGTGCATCTATTTGCATTAAGCATTATAAATTCTCCTATTCTCTTTCTTAGCACTGACTTTTACATGATTGGGAGTGTCATTTTTCCAAGAAGTAGCAAATTCATTCCTCTAAATATAGTTGGGTCTCATTCTCTGCTAGGTGATGACCATATAATTGCCTGCAACAACAATTGTTAGTGTGAGAAGGAATATTTTTTATTATAATTTTGGTGGATTTTATTTAGTAATTCCACTAAAACCCTAAAGACTAAATATAAACATTTTTTTTTATAGAAAACGTTGAATCTGGTGCAAACCTTACTCATCATGTTCTTAAAAATAGTTTCCTGCTTTCAACCAAACATAGAAAAATAAAATAGAAATAAAATCCAAGATATTAGAGGTATTTTAAGATATTAAATTCTTATAGTTCATTATGTTGTAATATCCTTACTAGATTCGGTGAATTATGTCATTACAAACTCCATCAATAATTAATTTCATAATCTAAAACTTTGATGAAACTTTTGACACAATCAATTCTCATAGTATCGTTATACAAGAAATAAAATTATATTTTCTGCTTTCTATCTCTAGTAAAAGCTACTGAGACAATATATATAAGCTACAAAAGAGAAATTATTAGATCCTATTATCGACTGTACTTAGTAGCACTTAGTTTTCAATTTATAACTCGTAGCTGAATACATCATCTTCTGTTTAAAAAAATCTCATCCTATCAAACATTATAGGAGGGAAGACACCACAAATTAGGATTTCATTTTTAGATCCTAGTATTCCATTCTAATATGTTATTTGTTTATTTTATATTATTACAAAAATAGTTCCAGGAACAATCATGCATTATCATGATTTCAAATCGCACCTAAAATAGACTACAACCGTGGAGACTTTGATTTCATCCTAATATTAAAATATTCAAGTACAATTAAGGCTATACCACGAGACTGTCAATAATATAGATTCATACCAAGAACCACAATCAAATAGCTAATAATGAGCACAAGAAACTATGTCATTGGCACAATAGGCGCACTAGTAACTGCAAGTAGACAATTAGGCTCCCAATATATTGTTGACATAAAAGATGGAAATGCCAATGTAGACAAAGTACAAGTAACAAAGTTCATCGATGCTCACTCCTCATGTACTTGGCATACAATCACTATATTATTCTTCTACATTTAGTTCTGACCAACAAATAACCACCCATGTTATCAATGACTAGCTCCAAATTTATTCTGCATTTGAAGAACAATCCAAGGCAATAGCGGACCAACTACAAAGGGGTGAAATTCTTGCAATCCCATTCAAGAATATTGTATGAAGGAATGACATGGAAAACATATTCCGCATAGACATTTCTACATTCATCTGCACATTAAAAGACAAAAGAACAATGTAAATGTTAAATGCATTACTGCAAACAACACTTGAGGTAATCAAATCTAGATAATTTAGCACTCCAATTGATAATTAATGCTGAGATAAACTACACTAATATCGAAACATATGTTGTAGGTTGACGACATTCTAAAAGTGGAAAATACATTTTCAAATCCATTTCATGCATTTTGTTCTTGGAGAAACTTTAAATTTGAAAACCATGGAATGCTACAAGAACAAATAACTCATTGCAACATATGCAATCATGAAGTCACATATGTCTACTCACTTCACCTCAAGACTGTGCTCACATATGAGAATAAATAAACAGTGCAGTGCTCAATTGATAAGTACATTATTGAACAACTAGTACCAGGCATGAAAGATATAACAACTAAAGACTATACCCATGACAAATCAAGGTACATCTTTATCCTCCATGATTTTTCCATCAAAGGTCATTTCACCCTCAATCACAACAATGTCATCACCCTTGCCACCATAAATGAAGATTGAAAAATTGCTCCCACCAAAAGGTAAACATAACAAGTTACAAACTATTTTTTCATTCATAAATTTCCATTCAATATCTCCTCCAACACAATTACTATTCACTAACAGCCATAATATCAAATTTGCATGTACACAAAAAAAAAAAAACTAAACAAAAAAAAATCATGGATATTTGTCATTCTGAAAACTTTTACATGCTACATCAAGTTACAAGTTATGATATTTGTAAGAGATATATGTGTCAATCAAACAAGAAGTGGACTTTCATATTTAATATCCATTATATCAGATCCAAATTGACTCAATGTGTCAACAGTACTTTGTACTATATGCTACTCTATATTTGTTGGCTCTTGCTATAATGCACTATTGGGACAATATTAACATTGTATATGTAACATGTTTTTCTACATGATTCATTGATATCTAATCTTATTAAAATGCAATATGTTATTAATGTCATATTCTACCATTTGCTACTCTGTAACGTACCTCGTGTCGAGAACTAAAACTTCAAATTTTACAATTTCTTACTCACTAGTTTTCAACAAATTACATTTAACTTTGGCAAGAAATTTGACACTAAATATATGCTATAGATATTTTGTCTTGCATTTTATAGATTAATGTTGGGGAATTAATTGTACATGCTACATTGACATCTAATCTTATTAAAGTACTATAGTTAATTAATGTCATGATGTCACATTTGCTAATCTAATACATATTTTGTGTCCAAAAGTAACACTTCGAATGCTATAGCTTCTTACTGATTAGGTTTCAACAAATAACATTTAGCTTAGGTAGGAACTTTGACACTTTGCGTCCTTGTTTAATTTGTTGTGTAAGTTGATGACTATAACCACCCACACCTTTTTAATAAAAGTTTTTTTTAATTGAATATTTCATAGGTTGCTTAAAGAAAAAATATCCACCATATGAAAATTTATTAAATATATTTATTAAGATATTAATTTTTTTGCCCAATATTAAAAAAAAACATCCCACCACCTACAAAATGTTATAAAATAAAAAATTAAATGGGTCACTTAAAAGAGTGATACTCTTTTTTAAAGAAAAGAAATTTCAAATTTTAAACTAATGTGTTGTCATAAAGCACGAGGTCATAAGATCCAATCCCCCCAGCCCACATGGTACTGGAGGACGTGTTACGCCATGGGTGCTATACCCGATTCCTGCAATGTAATAAATTTAATTTATCAAAAAAAAAATCTACTATGGGGTCCACCTTGGAGTTACCTACAAGAGAAAATTGAGCTTTTTCCTTCCAACTAGCATAACTTTCACCCAAGATGTCAAATTTTCAACTTCTTATGCTTGTTGGAAAGTTGGTTCCAAACACTACTCAATGAAATAGGTTTGGTTCCCTGATTTTGTCATTTTGACATGTTTTTGGAGCCTACAAGTCATATGTTCTCCTTTATATAGTTTTGCACATATTTTTAGCATTCAGATGCATTTTCAATTTCAAATAGGTGTTGGAGAGCATGTTCAGTGTAATATCAATGGTGTTGTTATTTTATCAGTTTGATGAGTATGGATATTTGTGTTCTTTTTTGTTCACTTGTTGGTGCCTAAGATTCAAAGTATGAGTATGAGTGCATTTGGACGAGTTGAGAGGTAAAACCTTGAAGGAGTGTTGATTAAGAAACAAGTATCTCATGTTATGTATCAATGATCTCTTTAATAGATGTGTGGGACTACTATATTTTCCAAAAATGACTTGAGGTTAAATATTATCAATTGAGGCTTAAGGATGAAGATATTCACAAAACAACCTTTAGAACTAGGTATGACCATCATGAATTCAAATTCTTACCTTTTGGTCTTACCAATGCCCCAACAACATTTATGAACCTCATGAATAATGTATTCTGGGCATTATGAGTTCATAGTCTTACTTTTTTGTCTCACCAATGCCCCCAACAACATTTATGAGCCTCGTGAAAAATGTATTCAGAGGAAATTTAGAGAAGTTTGTACTAGTATTCTTGGATGACATTATGATCTATTCCAAGAACGAGGAAGATAATTACTGACACTTTATACAGATAGTTATTTAACAGTTGCGAGAACACAAATTATATGGTAAACTTTCCAAGAGTAGCTTCTTCCAAATGAAGTTAAATATCTTGGCCACATCATATTTGTAGAAGGCGTAATAGTAGACCCTACTCAGATTAAGGCTATGCTAGAATGGTTGACTCCCAAGAATTTTCTATAAGTACACATTTTTAAGGGGTTGACTAGATACCACACAAAATTTATGATGAATTTCTCTCGAATAGCCAACTGATCACCACACTCCAAAGGAAAGGGTTCAAAGGTTTGAATGGACTAAAAAGTGTTAGAAGACCTTCAACTATCTAAAGGAAAAGCTAACAACAACACCCATTCTGAAGGTTCTGAATCTAGAAGGTCAATTTATTGTACCCAAAAATACCTTGGGAGAAGGCTTAGGTGGGGTTCTTATGCATGAAGGGAGAGTAATTTTCTATGAGTCAAGGAAGTTGAAAATTTATGAGCATAACTATGCACCCCACAACCTTGAGATTGTAGAAATTGTGCATGCTCTTAAGACGCAACAATATTATTTATTAGGCAAGCCCTTCAAACTTAGATTCGATCATCAAGGTCTCAAATATATATTCATTGAACTAAATCTAAATGCACACCAAAGGTGGTTGGAATTAATATTTACTACAATTTTAAAATTGATTATATTAAGGGTAAGGAAACCCGGGTGACAAATGTCCTAAGTCAAACAAGACACATATCTTCCATGGTTTCCATATACACCAATTTCAAAGCTCAATTCTTACAGTAATTAGAAGGAGATGATGCTATAAGCATGTTAAGGAAGCCCTTCAGGCTAACTCACATAATCAAAGATACGATGAATTTAGTTTTGAGTTAGATGGTCTTTTGATATATGTAGGTCGTATGCATGTGCCAAGATCAATAAATTTAAGGAAATTAGTTTGGAAAGAGATGAATTCAATGCCACATTACAAGGGTTATGAAACTATCAACAAATGTTAAGCTCATTTATTTCTAGAAAGGAATGAAGAAAAATGTCGCAAGATTTGTGGCAAGTTGCTTTTAATGCTAGAGGGTGAAGGTAGAACATAGACATATAATAAGATTATTACTAACTTGTGCAATTCTAGATTGGAAATGACAAGTAATATGTATGGACTTTGTTCAAGGAATACCCATGTCTAGAAAGAGGCATAACACAATTATGGTGGTAGTATATAAACTTACTAAGGCATCCCACTTCATACCTATAAAACTAATTAATGGAACACTTGTCATAGCATGGAAATTAGTGCAAGAAGATTTTGGATTGCATGAGGTTCCAAAAAATATAATTTTTGATAGAGATACTATGATGACGTCAAGGTTTTAGCAAATCTTATTTTTGGCTTTAGTAACCCAATTGAACAACAGTTCAACATACCACCTATATATGGATGTCAGACATGCAAACCATCAGTTCAACATACCACCTATATATGGAGACCAATATGCAAAAGATAATGCCGCCAAGGAAGATTATGACGAGTTTCCTAAAAAATTTCCTTATTTGTTTAATATCTTCAATAGATAATGAATTCTCTTGAAATTTCTTGGTTTAAAATTTGACTTTTTATGTTTATATTGATACTCTAATTATCAAGGACAATTCTTCTTATGGGGGAGGATATGTTACAGCCTTCCCAATGAAAATGTTAACACTTTTTTTACAAAGCAATTTTTAGGTGAATTTGTATATACATGGATATAATTATTATTTAGAAATGATTTCTCTTAAAGTTTTTACAAATAAGCTTTTCATCTGAAATTATCAATAATGTGAAATCATTGTTATGTATCCAATGTATGGAATATAAATTTGTGTAATGGGCTAACTACAAGCATGTTCTAAAATGGATGCAGGATAAACACCCCGCACTCTGGGAAAAGAGAGAGAAAGCATCACTAGAGAGAGGACTAAAAACATGGGAACATGTTAGAATGTCTTCTAAGTTCATGCATACACAATCACATAAGTTAAGTGGTCTCTAGGTCATGTTTGCTTTGTCCCCTTTTGTGTCGTAGAGATAAATGTTGTTGTCCCATGTTGACCTTGTTAGTCAATTAAACCCTAATGTCATCCTAATTATGTCTAAGTCTAGTCCATTCTATAAGGTCTAGATTAAATTATGCAAATTATTTGATTAAAACTTCAAAATGCTCATATTCATTAATACATGTAATATAATGGATGTATAATTACATATGATGTAAATGCATGTATGCATGCGAATGAACAATAAATATATGAATATGTGCATGGACCTAAATACGTAATTATATATGCACACGTATATAAACATGTCATTGAATAATAACAATAATATATTTTATCCCCAATTCAACCAGGATTGAATTATAGCCATTGCTAGCTAGCTGAATTTAATTACAAGATTGGATGCTTCATTGAGATGGTAAACCCCATGAATCTTTGATAGAAAAATATCTTATTAAATTAATCAACGATGGATATATTTATTATAAATTTTATTTAATGAAATTTGAGCACACTTTTTTTGGAAGTGGTCTTTAGGCCACAATGGCTTGTGTTTGGAAAATTAGCATGAAATAATAGACTTGGCTTTTAGAAGGTGTTTTAATAAGGCTAATACCCTTCTATCACACCAATTATTGATTCAATGCATTTTGAAAGAAACAATTTCATTAAAATTTAACCAATTTTATTTCTAGATTTGTGATGGTTTTAAGTTATGGTGAGTATGTTTGCATACAATAAGGTGAGGCTTGAAGATGGACTCCAACAATTTCTAAATTACCATCATGTATTGAAAACCTCATCGAAGTATTTATGAAAAGAACCACTTAAGATATTTACTATTACAATGAGCTTGAAGAAAAAGGCAAGAAATGATAATTAGAAGAGATGTTCATGATGGCTTCAAAGCTCATTACCATTGTTCCACTTCGAGTAGTGTTGGTAGTTGAGTAACTATAATGGTGTTTAGAGGTTAAATAATTATCTTTTAGAAGTCTTTGCATAAACCTATTTGGAAGTTGAGACAATTGCACCCTACTTAGAAAGTAGGTTGAGAGTTTTTGGAAACACTCTACAAAGTAAGTTTGATAGTCGATATCAGCCAGTGTCATCTTATGCTTAGAAGCCTAATAAGAGATATATCATGTTAACAGAAAGGAAAGAACAAAACTATTACATTAGAGTTGGAATTTTTTTGAAAGAAAAGTTTGTGAGGTGCATTGGAAACTGGAATTGGAGAAAGAGTCTCTTCTTCTCAGATTGCTTTGGTCTCAGACATGCTACATGCTTACTCCTCCTCACTTATTTAGAAAATGAAAGAAAAGAAGCTTTAAATGAACATTATACTATTGTTGTTTAGGGACTACAATATATTGATATAACATTTAAAGAAACTTTGTTTCTATCTTTCTTGTAAAGCAAAAGGAGGAGGAATTATGAGTAAATTAGACTATTCTTGTTTAGGAACAACAATATGTTAATAAATTAGTGAAATAAACTTGTTTATGTCTTTCTCGTAAAGCAAATGAAGGAAGAATAATGTGTAAATGAGACTGTCCTTATTTAGGAATTGTCTAGTATGTTAGTTTAACAATGGAATATATATTATCTTTGTCTTTCGGGAAAGAATAATAAAGTGTAATATGACCGATCTTGCATAGAAACAACAATACATTAATTTAGACAATGAAAGAAACAAGTTACTATTTTCTTGAAAAATAGAAGAATGAAAAATTAAGTGAATACATGATCGTCTTTATAAAGAGACAACATACTGCTTTTAAATAATTGTGATCTTGAATATGTAACTCTAACTAAATTTTCACATTGCAATACAAGTTTACATAGGAGTTTATAGGCAAGAATGTAAACAATTAGGTGTGAGGGAAGTACCAATCATTTACCTTTTTAAATGTGGATTCCTATGGGAATTCCATAGTGTGCATATATCTAGAGAAAATAATGGAAAGAAAAATTCAAAATTTGAGAACAACATGTCATTAGTTCTCTTATGCCAAGTATGATTTGTGGTCAAGTAGGAAGTATTGATTCAATCAATAATTCCCAAGAGTTTTAATTTTCATATTTAAACAAGGTTCACCCTTTCATGAGTGCACAAGGGGTGAATATCCTTGTTTGTATTCATTTAAGTAACTAGTCATTACATTGAGCTGTGAAATGCTTTAAACCTGAGTGGAAGCGCTAGTCAAAATGTGAGAACACGTCCATAATGATTCCATACCTTTACTTGTAACCATTTGTTAGAGTCTAAAACTAAAGAGAGTTTGATGAATCCGAGACAAGTAGGGGTGGGTGAGATTTTGACTATAGTTCACTTTAAGAATGACATAAGACCTTAGCGAAGGTGGTGCAAAGGTTTGCTTGTGCTCAGTCTTCGCTATGTTTGGATGCATAAGCCAGTCAGATGGGCATACACAATTAACAAGTATTTATAGTTGTATGGTCGACTGGAACCTACATAAGATATAACGCTAGGCTCATACAACATTATAACCAATCTTGTGTTTGTACCCCTTGCAAAAGGTAGGGTTATTTCTAGTAGAAAAATGTGTGGAGAACTACCAGGTCTGTGGTTGGAGGTAAAGCGCTCAAGTGACACTTTCCCTCTTGCAAGTTCATGTCGAGACTTGTGACACTATTCAATCTTCTAGATTATTAAGTAGACTCTAAACCTTTTCTCTCTTTTCCAAGCTTGTTTTTAAAATCTTTCAGTAATATGGATACCCTAATGTCAATTGAAAATGTAGATACTAAGATGATTACTTTCAAGTTCTTTTGAAGTTTTCTTGAATATCATGTTGCACTTTCTTTCATGGTTTAACAAATGTTGAAAAGACAAAGAAAATTTTCATTTGTATTTTTCTACATTTATTTACAAGTTGATCATTATTGCAGATTTTATTTCATGTTCATAGGAATGACATGTTACAACATACTATGAGTTAACTATAATATCAAATCAATCACTTCATTGAAAAATAAATAAGGTCATTAATTAGTCTTTGACTACTCACTCTCTTAGCTCTTTATTTTCGATCTAATTGCTTAATCACATTGTTATATTATTTGATTATGTCCAAATCATCATTTATAGGAGATAATGCATATCCTGATACTCACAATTAAAGCATTTATTTTCCTTGCATATTTAGGTGAACATTGGCATTATTTACACCCCTTAGATCTATCCTTAGGTTAACCCTTCATATATTCATAGTTCTATTTATTGTACATTTATTGTTAAATCTTATGCATTTACAAGCCATTATTTTTAAGCCTTGCATGCCAAAGAAAATTCCAAGGCCCCTACTCACCCTTAGCCAAGGTCATAAGGTAAACCCTTCCATCCCAATGGGCTATTTTGATGAGCGTATTATTAAAAATCTAACCACCTCCACTGACCTCAATGTTGAGGAGATATAGGATTATGAGCTCAATTTGTATTGGCCAAGGATAAAAAGAAACGTGAGGTGACTCCAAAATATCAACTATTGAAGCAATACCTTAAAAAGTAATATGATGATGCATAGTCATCATTGCTAAAAATGATCTTCAATGCTTCATTATGACCTAATATCATGACTTAAATTTTTAAAAGTATTAGTTAAATTGTTGGTAAAACTAGCTCCCTTCACAATGCTTCCCTTCCTTTTCACTCCTTACATATTCAACCTTCTCTTCCACCCACTCTTAATCATCCACATTACTTATCATCCACCAACTCCTTCCTTTCCCCTATTATCACCCCTACTATCAACCTTGCTTCATCCCACACTTTTCTTTCACCCACCATCAAACCTTATATCACATACACATCTCTCCTCCCACATATCCACCTTATTCACCTTCACACCTATTATGTGCATATCTTAACAACTGGCTTCTGATTTCTTCATTAAGGAGACTATTGAGAAGTTGAAGACACTCACCATCATCTTACATATGAAAATGATAGAATTGCAAAAATTGATTTGATCAAATAAATTATCTCATAAAATATATTTAACCTCGCGAATGCTAGGGGAGAGGGGCCAGTAGTTGATCAGGGCCCAATAGTTGTACATCCACTTGTGAATATATTATCGAGTATTACCACACATTTTTACTATATATTGTAATTAAATGATCCACCTGTAAATTAAAAAACTCCAAATATTGATAAAAATGGACCAATACTTGAACACATGAGAACCTATAAATGTTATATTAAAAACACATAAATAAATTCATTAACAAGTGAAATAAATAACTTTTTGTCTCAAATAAAATATCAAAGCTATCTATTATATGTGTGTCACTTAAAAAATAATATGCTCACTTAATAAAATAAGATGCTTAGTTAAACAAGTATTGTTATCTTAGTGTACAAATATTATTCTTATGTGTACAACTATTGGGGGTAGCAATGTATATGCATTAGAGTATTTCATATTAATATTTGTCTCATCACACATATAAAAGGTGAACACAATAAATGCATTGTATTCTCCCATAAAATGTGTGAGATCGTCAAAAAGTTTTAGTGTTCAACTATTGGTCCCTTTGTGTTGGATATAAGTTATATTTTATATAGTAATGTATAATTTTTATAACAACAAATAATTTTTTTGTATTGAAGTATTGATACTTTTGTGTTGGATATAAAAATTAGATGTAACAAATATTTATGATTACTAATAGGCATTTGATCCATTTAAGTTCATATATGATATATTTTATATAGAAATACAATATTCTACTAATAACAAAATATATTTTTCAAATTCAACAACTAGGAATTTTTAGATTAAATTTTGGTCGAATCTTTAAAAAGTCATTTTTTTGACACGTTGTACTAGGCGTGCTATTTTAACGAGTTGCATGATGAATCACACCTTCAAACCTTAATTGTAGGTAGTTAAGTATCCATTTTACATTTCTAAAAAAAATGAAGATTTTCAATATTTCACTATTCAATACAACGACTACATATTGACAAAGTTAACCCCTCACAACTAGTGATCACCTTCCCCTCTCCCCCCCTTTCCCATTCATTTCCTTCAATCCTCTTTCTCCAAACCCACAAGGAGGTTAAAACCCACCTCAACAATCTACCCTTCCAGTTGATAAATGACTGGTCAAAGACTTTTTACCGGGTTTAGGCAGACCACAAGATTTACGGGTCCCAAAGTTGTGTCCGTTCCGTTGGAAGCGATTTTCTCGAAGACAGACAAAACAAATTCGCACATTTTCTCAAACTCTCTACAGGCCTCTAGGTCTACTAATATCAAAGGAACGATCTAGAACATCCACGTGGCAAAATCCCCACGGCCAATTTCTTTCTTAGAAACCTCTTCTTATCCTCCTCGCCTTCAACCTCTACATACATACATTCAGTTTATCCTCTCTGTTTCTGTCTAAATCATTTCTTTTGGCTAACAAGAGCATTCATTTCAGTTGCATTTCTATAGCTGTGTCCTCCGAGGGTTTGGATTTTGTATTGAAATCCTAATCAATGGCGGCTGCTGCTCAGGTTCACGTATTTGGAGCTGCAGTAGCTGGTGCGGCTTCAACATGCTCCGTCTCGAAGAAAACTAATTTCCAGGGCGCGCGGAACAGTGCTTTTTTTGGCCTTCATAAGGGTGGTTTTATCAGCCTGCGAAGCAAGCAGCAGCTGCGGAGGCGGGCCGTGGGACCTCTAAGGGTCGTGAGTGAGAAAGTGGTGGGAATCGATTTGGGAACCACGAATTCGGCTGTGGCGGCCATGGAAGGAGGGAAGCCTACGATTGTTACGAATGCGGAGGGGCAGAGAACGACGCCCTCTGTGGTTGCTTATACAAGAAACGGGGACAGGCTTGTTGGGCAGATTGCCAAACGCCAGGCTGTTGTGAACCCCGAGAATACATTCTTTTCGGTAAAGAGATTTATTGGGCGGAAGATGAACGAGGTGGACGAAGAGTCGAAGCAGGTCTCTTACAGGGTTGTTCGTGACGAGAACGGGAATGTGAAATTGGATTGTCCAGCTATTGGGAAGCAGTTTGCAGCTGAAGAGATTTCTGCACAGGTTAGTTGATTTTGTTTTAGGGTTTAAACGAGAGTTTATCTTTTTTCAAGGTTTTAGGGTTTAGATTTGCCAGTTCTTGTCTAACTGTGTTGTTTTATGGTAGTGTTCTTGAATTTGCATATGACGTATATTTAAGCATTGACTTTGTTGCCGATGTATTCGATGGTTGTGGTACTTCTTTCTGTACAGTTTTAGGGTTTTGTAAGGATGTTTCTTACGGATTTATGTTTTAAGTTATTACGTGTTTGGTAAATGCTTTTTTTATACTCTGCTTAGTTACGTCGATAGTGGGAAGCGTCCGGTGAATTGAATACGACGCTTTATTTAATTTCAACGTCTAGCGTCATGTTTACTGTATTGTTTTGTATGAAGGCTTTACCTTAATACGGCGTGTTTGGGCGTTATGAAATTGACAAATGCTGTTAGTTTAATGTTCTTTTCGGTTGCTACAACTACGGGGTCTCTTTTATCCAGGTGCTTCAATCTGCCTGCTTATCCAGCGATTTGGATGAGGCCTTTTTTTGGATTTCAATGCCCAGCATACTGTATGACAATTCAACACTCGAAGTTTGTCTATAGGATTTGAACATGCTGTGGTTTCTCGAAATTAGTGTATATATTAGCACTATTTTGCAATAGATAAAATGTGTTTTATTGTTTTACATTATTTTTGGACCATTGTTGGTTTGTCTAGTTGGACCATTGATTATATCAGTTGACGTTTATTAAGCAGAGCACTCTTCTGTTTTTGGAAAATATTGAGGATATCATGAAATGGATTTGTAGGTTGGGTTCCCTAATTGATGGATTAACGATTGGATTAAGGGGGAAAATGAAATTGAAAATGTGTTGAGCAAGAGAGAGTTTAATGACTGAATTAATTTGTCGTCGACTTGGTATGAAATATTAATATGGAAAGCTAATTGTTCAAGAATTAAATAGCTGAGCTGTCCGGTTTGTGTGAAATTTCTGTTTAGGCCTATCGGAAGTTATACCTTGAACGCTTTTGGCCTTTTTTCTTTTGTTAGAGATTTTACAGGATTTATATTGGTCTGAGGGGTGTTTTTCTACTAGAAGTGTTTCTTGAACTATTTTCCTGCAAATGAGGCAATCTCCCGTTGACTTTGAGAGTTATTTATTTTTTCAGGATGAGTTGGCTTAATTTTTAGGACCTGCTAATTCACTGTCCAGTTGGGTTCTTTCCAGGGTCAGTAGAAATCCTCGGTCCTTGGAGTTTCAGCCAATGTTTATGTAAATGCTACCTAACAAGTAGTTGACTTTCAGATAGAAAGAACTGAAAAGTACTTTTTGATGCCTTAGGATGCCAAGTATAATTAATATGTGTGTTCTTTTGTTTTGTTTATGAATTCATCACTTGTTTGGCATGCAGATGCTTGTAAGATCTATTCCTTTGATTGGGAATGTGCGTTGTTGTCATGAAATTTTCAGGATTTCTTATGAAATACTGTATTTTGTGTTTGTTTAGAATTTTAGAACAAAATATTGTATGTTGGGCACATCAACAACAAAGATTAGGATATATAAGTTTCCTACAGGGTTTTGCTATTAATAAGTAGGTGCAAACAGTTTTGACAACCGTTAAAGGACTAGGCTTTAGGAGGCAGTAAAGAATTGGGATAGTAGGGCCTGCCCCTGGGTAGGTAGTAAGTGTTCTTTCTTTCATTCAATAGCTGCTTTCTCTGGTCCTATCCACCTCTGGATAAGTCGTTGACAAAATCATGCAAAGTTGTGCTATTCTTAGGAATTTTTTAGGTTTTTTGTGGTGAGGATTATCTGGAATGCCATCTCTCATGCCCACTCTTGCTCAAAGAATCATATGTTTGGTACAACATGCTGTGATATTGTCCGTATGGCTTTTATTTGCGTGTTCTCAGGATGATTTCGTTTAGTATTTAAGCAAAATTTGGGTTTGCTACTAAATACTGTAGGCGAGTTTAGTTAAGAACAATAATTTGTAGTGTAGTATTGAAGCATGGCTTTCTTTGTAGATCTGAATTCTGTAACCTTCATCCCTAGTAAATATCATTGTGCTTAATATGCATCAAGGCAGAGATTAAAATATGGAGTGGCTGAATGGCTTCTTCCGACTGAAGTAACATGCAATTAACTTTCTATATAAATAACTGAAATGAAAAGGGATCTACACGAAAGTTCATAGTTTATGGTTTCATATATGTTGGAAGCACATTACAATTTAATTATTTAAAGGATATCGTATAGGGTTTTTGAGGACTTAGGATGTGATCCTATTGAGTGGGCTACAGCTACAATTTATCTGTCAGCAGGGTGCCTGGTTTAAATGGGAGACTGAATGAAGTAAAATCTTCCCAATAATAGCAGTAAATATTGAGGTGGTGAAGAGGGGTGCCTGAAGGTATCAAAGAATATTTAGAAAGTGCCATTGCCAAATGTCAAACAACAATTGGTGAGCCTTCTATCAGTCATTAGTTTGTGAAGGAAAATATGAACAATAATAAACGCTTGTATTTCATTAAAATTTGTTGCCAAAAACAGGTCAATTTTTGTGCTGTGTACTTGCTGATAAATTTATTCCTAGAAAAGTAAGTCCGGTGCAGATGCTTTTTTATTTGGAGAAGTCTAACAGAATTGTTCTGTTGTAATTGTGAGGATCTTCTGTATTCTGTTATGTTCTAATCTCTATTCAGGATAAAGGGCTCTTCAGTTTATATAGTTTTTCCCTGTTCACATTTAGGAGCTTTTTATTCATTGTACTTGTTTGAGTGTTTTTGTATCAGAGGCTGGTAAATTTGTAGCAGGCTTGTGATTGTGAGATTGTTGTAGTGTTAAATTTTTTACTTAGCATGGTTATTGTGCCTTTTATTTTTCTGCTAATTGGCTAGGCATCCAGGGACTGCAATAAAGAGAAAATAAGTTTTGTATTCTGGTAGATGTTGGGCTCATCAGATCCTATGCCGTGCCTTTGTATTTCTCGTAATTTAAAAAAAATTCTACAAATCTGCTGACTAAGAAAAATTCCCCTGTTCTTCAAGAGCATGCAACTGTATATAAATTTCACAATTGGATTGCTTCCCCTCACATGAGAACTACCCTCCAAGCCAATGACCCATTAAACTGTGAAATGGAAGAGCAAAGAAAACCATAACACAGACACAAACGTTAGAAGCTATAATGCTATATTACTATATATATAAATTTCACAATTGGACTGCTTCCCCTCACATGAGAACTACCCTCCAAGCCAATGACCCATTAAACTGTGAAATGGAAGAGCAAAGAAAACCATAACACAGACACAAACATTAGAAGCTATAATGCTATATTACCAATACTCTTAATGCTGTTGAAATCATCACATCTCTGAGCACACAAACCTGCCCAAGAAAACCAGAACATGGACTCAAGTTTCAGACAGTGGACTAAAAAAGGCTGTACAGGGCAACTTACCATGGTCAACAAAATATGGAGACGAGGGTGGAGGGGCAAATTACCCAGGCCTTCTCACATAACCAGACATGCAATTACATCTTTGACTCCTCCTTGTCTCAGGAGAGGGGACCTCCCACAGCTCATCATCTGTTTCAAAATCACATCACTCAGAAGAATAATATGGGTTTAACATTCAGATTTACTTCCTACAAATGTTATTCATGAAAGTGCTCTAGATGGCAATGGAAGAAGGCTTCTGCTTGGATTTATCATTTTTATGTTGTCTTGAAGTAGGTAGGTCCTTGTTAACATGATAGCATGGAGGCACAACTCAAGGATGTAGCTATGTGGAACATGTTTCTTCACTCAGCAAATAGACTGGGTCCAGCAAAAGCTTTGGCATAGCTTCCCTTATACACATGAAACTCTTTCCATTCTTTTTGCCAAATACCATATGTGTAATAGCCAGGGCTGCAGATCTGGGTTTGATATCTTTTTCTCGAGTTACTCTAAAATTTGTGAATCATGTCCTCACCTATCTGCCCCTTCCTCCTACCAGTGAAATTGTTCTTCTTTTTTTCCTCTGTGCGTTTCCATTTGCCTTCCGAACCAGTGAATTAGGAGGCTATGACAGAAAGAGCAAAAAGCCAGAGCTGAAACAGTGAACATAAGTACATTTGAATTGGAGGCTTCATACTCTTCTCCCACAAACTAAAACTGTAAACAGCATTATTCTTTACACCCAGTAATGATTATCAAAAGACCACACAAGCCAAGCAGCATACAATGCTGTAAATGTGAGTACTCTTTCTTTCGGAAGTTTATTCAACCCAAAGATCTAATTTGGGGAAGATATGTCACATTCCCACAATTATTATAACTCTGCCACTGTCTGACATACTGGAACATGCCCCCTATTAGTTCATGGTTACTGTGCTTTTTTAGTATATGATGGTGATAGTGTATCCTTGTGGGTATAATGTGGGTTTGTTTAGCCCCAAAATGGCAGTTAGCTTAATTTTTAATTGGTTTTTGTTGGTATTTACTATTTTAGCTTAGTTACAAACCAAAGCAAAATATACTGTGATAAGTAGAGTTTTAAAGGTTTGAATTATTGAGTTGCTGACTGCTTTTGAATAAATTGTATTAAAATCAATATAGCTGCATTTTGTGGTTTTTGGGTAGTGGTCTGTTGGCAAAGGAATATACAGGTCAGTGAAATCCTAAGCTTTTGGTGTTAGGATAAGTTTTCTTTTCATATAATTGTTAGCATTGCGAATTTCATGGGCTTTCTTTGGTATAAAGTTGTCATTTTTATCTTGTTGAAAGGGCTGTCATCAAAGCCAGCTTAATAATTAATTATTATGTTCAATATATTGAAAATTTCAAAATTCAATATCTTTTTGGAATATTCTATCCAGTCCAATAGGTGACTCTTTTTGGATCAAGATCACTATTTTTTCATATGGTATCGAGGGCTTAGTACCCTGTGCATTTAATGGATACTTTTGGGTTTTATTCTGATTGAGGTTGTAATTTGTTAAATTGTTAGTCTTGATTTGCACTTTTTATGTATACACTTTTTATGATCTCCTATATGTAGCTAAGGTGGAGTCAGATTTTGATTTGTAAAATTTTGAATGGTAAGTTGTATGAGATGAAAGAACATGTCTCCATGTGACATAAGTGAATAAATTTCAATGGATTTTGAATTAAACCTACAATGACAAGTCCAATTGAGTCGATGCAAACAAGAACCACAAATGTTTTTGAGTGGCAAATTTATTTCCTTAACTGCAACTGTAAGATATCTGAATGAAGAAACCCTTATCTGTCTGGCACAGAGCTGGAAAACAATTCTTTTGGGTGGAAAATTCATATGCTGATATTTGCTTTTAGGTATTAATTATCTTTCTGAAAATGTATTTTTATCATGTGTGACAGATTCCTCACCTTTTTATATTTTGGTTTTGTGTATAACGGTATAACTTGAATGCCTCTTGATTTTACGATGCTTACAACTAAGAAGTGGTTTTGTTTACTGATAATGTTTTATGATTGAGTGGATTGGGTCTGAAGCAAGCTTTTTGATCTTTTAGCAATCAGGGGCCTTAAAAGTGCATTGGGTTTTCTATGATGCAGGTTTTGAGAAAACTTGTGGATGATGCCTCCAAGTTTTTGAATGAGAAGGTTAACAAGGCTGTAGTCACAGTTCCTGCATACTTCAATGACTCCCAGAGAACAGCTACCAAGGATGCTGGTCGAATTGCTGGGTTGGAAGTTTTGAGGATTATCAATGAACCAACTGCTGCTTCATTGGCATATGGATTTGAGAGAAAGAACAATGAAACTATACTTGTTTTTGATCTTGGCGGTGGAACATTTGATGTTTCAGGTAGGAAAAGCTGTTTTATAAGCACATAAATTTTTTATTTTCCTAACAAATTTAGACATGAGGACTGTAAACACAGTGTATTATTGCTACTTGCTTTTGTTTATTCAACTCAGCATTTGAGGTACACAGTGTATTATTGCTGCTTGTTTTTGTTTATTCAACTCAGCATTTGGGGTATTCTTATCTTGGCATCCTGCTTACATTGAGTGGCATTTTTTTTCTATTGATTAACAAAAGAAGTGCTTATGTTTTCGCAAATTTATGCTATCTTGTTGAATTTTGTTTGTTTTGATGTTTGTGTCAATTTGGGAATACTTCACTATTTTCTTTGTGCTTTTCAACCTTTCAACAGGTCACTTGTGTTCATTTGTCTACCATTGTGTTTACCCGAATATCTGGCATCTCTATGAATTATGATTCTGTGGCAAAATATTGTGGTCACTTGTTTTGCATGCTGTAGAATCCATGTGTGCAATTGTATTGGGATTGATGTTTTGTCGATCTTAAGCTGTTCATTTGAAGCTGCGCACATGTTAGGCTTCTGTGCCAATGCTTCAGGCTTTAGGCAATCACTGCTGGTTATTTCTACTTTTAAGTTCCTAGGTGTTGGTTGTTTTTGTTTATCCTTTGTCTTCAACTGTATTTCAAAATCTCTTATTTCAAATTAACCTTTATTTTCTAATTTTAGCATTGAGGATTTTATTTTTCCTGAAATTATAAACCATTGCTACAATATGGTTTTTGGACAATGGTTTATGCAGCTATTGCTTGCTTTGATATTAGAAATGTAAGTTTCAACATTTGGTTATTCTTTTACAGTGCTCGAGGTTGGAGATGGTGTGTTTGAGGTGCTCTCCACATCAGGTGACACTCATCTAGGAGGAGATGACTTTGACAAGGTTTGATTGTTTTCTTGAATTTAGCTAGCTCAAATCAACTAGTTTAATTTGAACTCAAGGCATAATATAGTTGATTTGTTGTTATAGAGAATTGTTGACTGGCTGGCTGCAAGCTTTAAAAGAGATGAGGGAATTGATCTGTTAAAAGACAAACAAGCACTTCAACGGTTAACAGAAACAGCAGAAAAGGCAAAGATGGAATTATCGTCACTCTCACAAACAAACATTAGGTGAGTAAAGAACTTTAAGTCACTGGAGGTTGATTGCCATGACTGAAGATACTAAAATGATGGTAGGACTTATCATTTACATTGTTGTGCTAGGCTTTGAAGATTATTTCTAGCGTTTTGTGATGGCTAAAATGTTTCAATCTTTTCAAGTGTGTAAGATGCTGACTGGATTACATTCAGTTTTTTATTTAACTTCTTACCATCATTTTTGGGAAATTCAGTGATTATAATGTTCAACTGTCAATCTTTGCCACAGTTTACCATTCATAACGGCAACTGCAGATGGTCCTAAGCATATTGAGACAAACCTTACAAGGGCTAAATTCGAAGAGTTGTGTTCAGATCTACTTGACCGGTAAGATTTTACAGTTTCCTCATTGCAGAAAATTGCAGTTTTCTTCTACATACAATTTGGTGCCTCATGGGCAGAGGTACATTTTATACGTTGTATTGTGGATTATATTTGGTATGTTCTCACCATGTGTACACTTGTTGCAGGCTAAAGACCCCTGTGGAGAATTCATTGCGAGATGCAAAATTGGCCTATAAAGACTTAGATGAAATTATCTTGGTTGGTGGGTCCACCAGGATTCCTGCCGTTCAGGAACTTGTCAAGAGAATGACTGGCAAAGAACCCAATGTTACTGTTAATCCAGATGAAGTTGTTGCTCTAGGGGCAGCTGTTCAGGTGTGTCTGGAGTTGATCTTTTTGCAAAGAAATGTTTAATATCTTGCTAGCAACTTTCTATTAGATGTATGTGTCTTGGAGATTTTGACTGCAGCTTTTTGTCTTCATTACGTCTCTCTCTGCATGTGAAATCAGTCGTAATGTATTTCTGATGTGTTGGTTATTAGGCTGGTGTGTTGGCTGGCGATGTCAGTGATATTGTGCTTCTGGATGTCACCCCACTATCAATTGGGTTGGAAACACTTGGTGGTGTAATGACAAAAATCATTCCACGGAATACCACTCTACCCACTTCGAAATCTGAGGTATTTTCTACAGCTGCCGATGGTCAGACAAGTGTTGAAATCAACGTTTTGCAAGGGGAACGTGAGTTTGTGAGAGACAATAAGTCTCTTGGGAGTTTCCGGTTGGATGGTATACCACCTGCTCCTCGAGGGGTGCCTCAAATAGAAGTTAAGTTTGACATTGATGCAAACGGTATCCTCTCAGTCACTGCTGTAGACAAAGGCACTGGAAAGAAGCAAGATATTACCATTACGGGTGCAAGTACCCTACCCACTGATGAGGTAATTTCAAAATTCTGTGATCCAACTCTCCATTGTTGTACAGTGTGAAGGTAGAGTTTTTTGATTGCTTTTAGGTTGCATCTATGTAGCTCTCATCTTATTGTGTTTATGATTGTAGGTTGAGAGAATGGTGAATGAAGCTGAAAAATTTGCCAAAGAAGACAAGGAAAAGAGAGAAGCAATCGACACAAAGAATCAAGCTGAGTCTGTAATCTATCAGACTGAAAAGCAGTTGAAGGAACTTGCTGACAAGGTACCTGCAGATGTGAAAGATAAGGTCGAGGCTAAGCTAAAAGAGCTACAAGATTCAGTTGCCGGTGGTTCTACACAGGCAATGAAGGATAGCATGGCAGCTCTCAACCAAGAAGTAATGATGCTTGGACAATCTGTTTACCAACAAGGAGCAGCTGGTGGGCCAGCTGCTAGTGGTCCTGCAGATTCTGGTAGCTCAGGAGAAAAAGCTCCTGGGGGCGATGATGTAATTGATGCTGATTTTACAGACAGTGCATAGACAACCATGTAAAATGGCTTTATTTGTATTTTGACTGAAATAAGCTTGTGTTGCGATATTAGGATTAAGCCCAAAGGAAATTGCCATCTATAGGAAAGAAGGGATCTTTCAATGTTGTGAAAAGTTCCCTGCTACTAGTTGAGATTGGTGTTACGGTTTGTAGATAATATTATTACTCCATTCCAGATAATGCAATCAGCGGACAGAAAGAGTACACGAGCAAAAGTGTCTTTTCCCAACTAGCTTTTTTTGACTTTGCCCTAATTGAATTTTATTATTAATTCTGGGCCTATCATAAGAGACTATATTGGACGGAGGGGCAGTTGAGCTTCTTAATTTAATTCATAAAATCTTCTTCTGAAGAAATTTTAGTGCAAATGATCTGATTTGAAGTATTATATTTGGTACTAATTGTCCTAAAACTCTAGCTGTGATTGCTTTCCAAATTGGATATGAATTTTTCGAATGCTTCTATAGCAGTAATTTCTAAGATAACCTGTGTTTTCCTTCCATTATCTGCTATATATTATCAAATATGCAAAATATGCAATTGACCTTTGATTTTTATATTCGCAGTAAGCTATGCTGGCAAGGGGAGCTTATGGAGGGCAGCAGCTAAGCTAATCTCCATGTAAAATGTACCAAAACAAAAAATCTCCATGTAAAATGTACCGAGAACAAAAAAGAGTTAATTTTTTAATTCATATTTGAGAATAAATGTTGGGAAATTTGCAAAAATCAATTATCAGTTTTTAAAATTTGATCGTTTTTAAAATTTGATCATTTTACTTAAGAGGATAGCTGCGTCCCTTATGAAATACCTACTGGAATATGAACCACCACTTAAATCTAGTGTTGTGTATATTATGTGCCGTGGTAAAAAGTGCCATGCATCTACTCGGAGTTGTCGAGGGTTTTAAGAAAATAGAAATTTGGAGTTTGAAATATTCGAATCTTGTTTAGGTTTCAACTACTGTTTGTGGTAGTTATCCATCTAGTAAGGAGCAAATCTCTTCTTTTTAATTTTTAAATCTCATTTAAGATTTTGGCTAAATGCCATCCATAGTTAATGCCATATTGTTAGTTGCCCAGGTATTTTAGTAAATATAATTTGGAGCCTAGTTTATTGGAGGTATTACCTAGGTTCAAGTGCTTATTTTAGTTATATATCCCATCAATTATTCCTGTTTAAGAGATCGGCTAAATGCCATATTTGTACTAACGGCTATTGGTATCGAACACCAGAACAAAGTATTGAATGATCTGTTTTGCGGTAGAAATATGTTAAGCATGTAATGGAAATTTCGAATTTAGAGTTATTAAAGGTTAGCTATTGTGTTTTACTAAGTTTTGGAGAATAGGATTTTTTATATCAGTTTTAGGGACGATAAAAGGGATGGTTATACATAGAGGGAAATCTCAGATTTTCATATGATAATATTGATAGTTATATATGTTGTTGAACTATCAATTGGTTGGAAACACTTGATTCAAAAGTAAAATATAGTAGAGTTCAAAAGTGAAATAAATTAAAAGTTCTAAAATTAATTTAGAGTAATATCTAATTGTTTATATAGTTTATATCAATGTACATATGATATAAAATTGAAAAATATTAATAATGTATAAATCAAATTATCGAAAATCTAAAGCTTGCATTATAAACATTGTATTAAAATGTTAACATTGTATCAAAATCAGTTTGGATGGCAATTTATTTGATCTTCTTGATAGAGTGAATGGAGTTATATGTGGGCTAATTCCTCTTTGTAGCAAGTGAAAGTAAAATCACTAATTAGATTTTTTAATTCTTATGATTAAATAAATGTTCAATATTAATTAATAGAATCAATTTATAATATATTATGTAAGAAATTAGGCAAAGATAAGATCCTTTTAAACTAATGTAGCCTTATCTATCTTTGCCTTTGGTTTGTTGCCTCTGACTATTGCAATCGGTGAACCACATGTGAAATTGCAAGTTAAGGACTTCGTCTATGATGTCACCTATGCTCTAATTGTACTAACATAGAGAACATATGCATAGTTAATTGTGTGGATTGCATTTGCATTGACAACCCCATAGGCTTTGATTTTGCCCCCGTGTGTAATTTATAACACTCTACCCTATTATTGTCAACATGCTCACTATTGCTTCTCATATTTGTTTTGTTTTGGTAAATTGCAAACCAATTTATTTAAAAGAAAAACATAGAACATATACATTTCATCATTTTGACTTTGAAAAAATTGGAAGACTAACATTGCTTTTTACTTGTCATGTTGATTGCTACCTCACTCCTCTCCTTTTTTGCTAGTTGATGATGGTTTGTTGTTGGAAGTTTGGGGATAACTAGCTATCCTTGGACGGTGGAGGGGATGCCCACCTTGTTTCTTGGTTGTCCCCAATTTTAGGAATGTTTCTCTTGCAATTTTTTTTGGGGACAACTAAGAAACATCCCCAAGTTGTTTGTTGTCCCCTCAATCCATGCAGTGACAAGCGTTAAAAATCCCAGGGACGTGTCCTTATATTTCCCTGGTCAACACCCATTTTGTTTATAGATATTTGTCAATTATTAATAAGCAAACAACACAACTATTTTTAGATTAGTTTTAACTAAATGTTATTAATATGCACTTTAATTGGTTTGCAAATCTTGAGAATGCTCTTTGTAATTGTTAATTAAATAGAGGAATTGTGAGATATTTATCCCTAAAAGAGATTAAGCTAACTTAAGGTCTTTGTAATCTTTCTCTAAATTGAGGTTATGAGTTATTAATCGCTATGAAAGATTAAGCTAACTTGAAATTGTTGAAGGGTTTAACACCTATTGTACAAAAATTGTTAGTATTAAGTATTTTTTTAGGGAACTACTTGTTATAGTTATAAATAAACTTTTGCAATAAAATCACCCGTTTACTCCCATGGAATTAGATTTCCCTAAATGTAATTAGTCTTTCAAATGCTTTTTAAAGTGGATCACAATTGGCCTATTGAGAGATTTTTGTAATCTTGCACTACATAGAGATGCTGACATGATCTATGCAAATGAATGTTGTATGCATTTTGTCTTTTTTTTTTTTTAAATCCTATATTTATATTTATAGCTTTGGTCCTTGTTATATAGGAGTTGGTAAGCATTTGTATAAGATCAACGGTTGGGAGGTGTTGAAATCCATGGGCAACCATGGAAGAGATCAATGTTGTCAAAGTATACAATGCTTTGATTAAATAAATGCATCGAGTATTTCATATAGCAACAGTGAAGACCCTACTAAATGTATTTTTGAGTTTGGGTGGATGAGTAATGCAAAGGCTTGCCTTGTTTGTACAATAATGTTGGTTGTTCCATTGTAGAGACAAATGGTTTCTAAACATCAAACTCATAAGGTTGCATATTTTCTTTCTTTTCATGAAGGATTCCAAATCAACTTAAACTCTTATGAGCTATTGCTTGTAAACCATATTTAGGTTTGAGGCAGTATAAGCACCACATTTTGTGGTCCATTAACAATCCATGTACAACCAATACCCACAAAAGCCCTTTAAATTGTGTGCTTCTATAGAGTTTTTCAAACTCATTTAAGTCGAACTTATCAACGTTTTACACTTATTAGAAACCAAAGTGTGTGTGATACAAACTTCCACTCCAACTATTATTTGGCAATGAGATAGGTTTTTATATTATTTTGCCTATTTTATGTATTGAGAGGGACCATTAGTTCTGCGAGGTAACTTCGTCAACATATAGTAGTTACACAGGATATTGTATGCCTCCATTTTTTAGAAATGTAAACTAGACACTTAGCTACCTACAACTATAGTTTGAAGGTATGAATCATCACACAACTACATTCTATGGTCCATCTCTAAAATTTTGTTGTCCTTTTGATATAATATTAGCAGGAAATCAAATATTAACATGTAGTCAAGCTAATATTTTTAGTTTAGCTATAGTTGTAAGTAGTTAAAATGAAATATTTAGAAGATGTATAAATTATAAAAGGTGTGAAGTAAACATTCAAAAACTTGTATATAAGAGGTTATGTCGATCTAACCATTACTAATTTTACATATTATTGCCACAATATTGTCGAGTCTGTTGGATTAGTTACTACGCACTAGATAGTGAGCTATGAAAAATACAAGAGATTGTTATATTAAGATATGACTTATAGAAGATATTGTAGGTTATAGATGTCAATAGTAATAGGTTCTCAAATTAGCCTTAAGGAATCATAAGACAAATGTAAATAAATAATTAATTAAATTTAATGAAATGTATTTTAAGTAATGACTTGAAGACATTAATTGTTACATAGTTGCAAGTAGTTGTCTATATAATATTGCAATAAAAGTATTTATTTGCTAGTTAAAAAAGGAGAGGTATGACATACTAATTTAGGAGTAGGACGATAATGGAACTTGTGTATAACAATTATATTGAGTCAATGAAGATTATAGTTGCTAGGGCTGACGTTGGTTTCATGAATAAATTGTAAATATCAATCTATAACTAGTGTAGTTCAAGTTGATTTGATTCTTTAATACAAATATTTGTTAAATTATTATTTTGTATAGGATACATTAATATTTTCATTTTTTTAAGTTTTGAGCTTTCTTAAATATTTACTTAAAAATTCTTATTTTAAGAGGCAAATAAGATGGAGTATCTTGAAAGCTCTCCTAGAAAGAAGTAGGAATCTCTTGTTTGTAGAATGTGAAATGTGTAACTGTAGAGCTAAAGTTATATAGTAGATATTATTTGCTTGATTAATATGTATGAGTAAATAGTATACAACCTCCCTACTGCTAGGGTTGCAAAATTTAGTAGGCAATTTAGTTGACTCAAAATCATTCAAAGTAGCTAGTTAAATATGAGGTTATATGTTATTTGTCGAATGTTTAGATGGTTAAGATAGATAATTTACATGTTAATTAATGTAATATTTGGACATGGAGATAGCGTTCTAAGATCTAGAAGTCTATTGGAAAGCACATGAACATGAGAAGATCAATATGATAAAAATATATTGTATTCTCATCAAGAATGCAATAAGATTACATAGGGGACTCGTTGGTTATGAAGGCCAATGTGAGTGATAATAAGATAGCATAAGATTGCGAAAAGTTTCATAACCTTATAATATGATAACTTATCATCCACTTAATGTGGAAAAGTGATAATTTGACAAGTCCACTAAAGATGGGAATTTCACTTAATGTGGGAATGTTCCCATGTGCTCCCTAAGTAAAGTAACACACATGATTGCAACCTAGGTAAAAAAAACTTACTAGGTACAACACTTTAATCGCACCAACCCCTCACCTGCCCCCAAGTGGAACTTAGGGACAATGTACACACATGCAAACAATGCAAGATGAGTCAAGACTACTAGGCCAGTTAGGTACCCATGTACAAATGTAATGCAATCTCTCACAAATAGAGTAAATGAGAATGCCCAGTGGGAAAAAATCCTCCCCAAAAGAGAGATGAAAATACAAAATACTCTCAAGGAAGAAGGAACAAATCCAAAATGAGGAAAAACTCCCCCTATAAGAGATAAGAAGAGAGACAAGGTAATTCCCCTCAATGTTGAATGTGCATCAATGATAGATGCTCCAAATTGGATGTAGAAGATGGTCCATAATCATTAAACAACATTCCTCCCCTCAGGAGGGAAAAAACAAAGGTGTATTTATGTGTGTAGTCCTAAAAAGTTAGCACCCATGATTGGAAGCTTATTAAGACCTATTAGACCCATTTTGGTGATTTTAGGGTCCAAATGTCCGTTATGCTTGATCCTAACAAGCTGATTTCTCTTTTCTTGCACCTTTTCACTCTCCCTGAGCTCCAGTTTAAATTTTGGCCCATTTCTCATGGGACACGTTGCCAATGGAAACATGTCCTTGGGTTTTGGGGCCCAAATTTCACCCAAAGCCCGATGGTGGGGTCTTATCGGTAGATTTTCATTATAGTCATCTTGGATCAATTTTGAATCCCGAACTGATGGAGTAAGTATATAAGCTCTATATGTCTCCTCATTTTTCATATTACAACTACATGCAAGAATTTTTGCAATTAAACTATCATGATTTTCAAGCAATCAAGATCAATTGAATTCAAGATTTGAAGGCAAGCATCCAATATCAAGATTTGCAAGCCTCCAATTCTTCAAGATCATTCAAGCTAAAGGAAATCTTCTCCATTTGATGCAAGTCTCTCTCCCATGATGGAAAAGTAGAGGAATTATCAATTCAAGCAAGAAGATCCTTCCATCCTTTGTCTCTCTCCTTTGAAGTGACTATCAAGCATATCTACATTCAAGATCTAGGAGTAATATTCATAGATCTTTGCATTTGTGAGGGCATCCTTGATTCTACATCACATTCCAAGGTCAAATATTTGGTTCTCAAGTACATTCTGTTAGAGTAATCTTTAGTAATTACTCCGTGTGCTTAAGTTTCTCTTAGGCAGTTTAGTTAGACTTAGGAAAGTTTCCTTTTCTGAGTTAGTTGCCCGTTTAGGGTTTCGACATCCTTTATAAGGATTGTCTTCTTTGTATTTCATAAGGAGTTGTAAATCATTTATTGTTGAATATAGAAAATCATTTCTGTCAACATGCATTTGCATTCTCTGGCCTATCGGCCGCCATAGCTGATTCTGAATCTTTCTCTCTTCTGTCTGTTTCATTCTGTGTAATAGTCTTTGCATGCAGGTGATCTTGGTTGCATTGCGTATCAGCAATCTCAACATGGTATCAGAGCCATCTTGCTGCCGGCTGTTCGT
>MU223089.1:5586515-5617295 GCA_018584345.1 Thuja plicata
TGTTAGAGTAATCTTTAGTAATTACTCCGTGTGCTTAAGTTTCTCTTAGGCAGTTTAGTTAGACTTAGGAAAGTTTCCTTTTCTGAGTTAGTTGCCCGTTTAGGGTTTCGACATCCTTTATAAGGATTGTCTTCTTTGTATTTCATAAGGAGTTGTAAATCATTTATTGTTGAATATAGAAAATCATTTCTGTCAACATGCATTTGCATTCTCTGGCCTATCGGCCGCCATAGCTGATTCTGAATCTTTCTCTCTTCTGTCTGTTTCATTCTGTGTAATAGTCTTTGCATGCAGGTGATCTTGGTTGCATTGCGTATCAGCAATCTCAACACATTCAAGTATCTTCATGGGTATTAGTGATTTCTACATCTATCCATGAAGGTTTATGTAAGGTGAATCTGTTATTTGCCTTTCCATTCACTTTCCTTTATGAAATTTCATTTTATTTCTAATGTTTACTCCTAAATTGGGGTTTGACCAAGGAAAACCCCTTTAGACAATATTTTTCCCATTTTTCTGTGTAAGAACAAGTTACATAGCCGTTAGGAGAGATCTGGGTAGAACAAAAACAATCAGACGATTTGTGAAAATTTCAGATGAAAACACTAGGTACATATCGCCATTCTATCATGTCCAAATTACATGTCGCTATTTCTGCCATGTACCCTATATTTTGAGTTTAGATTTTAGCCAAAGGTTTGATATGTCTTCTAATTTTAGTTTCTGTAAATTTCCGCTCATTGTTTGTCTGTTAAAGTATGTTTTTACCAATTTTTTAGTAGCTTTCTTAATTAATCATTTACATTACTACATTTGATCATTCTCATTTCATTAATCAAAATCATTTTACAAAAGGACATTGTCCCACTTAGTGTTTGAGTCTCCTCTTGAACCTAGTGGGGCATCTTCCTTTCGAAATGTGTATGGTTAATGAAAAAGAGAAGTGATTTTTCCTACCTATGCTATTGATTCCCTTTTCACCATCTACAATATGAATTATTCCCAATCCTATAAGACATATATAATAATAAATCTCAAAATATATGAAGTCTTTGAAAAATATTCAAGTGTCCCCATGTTGATGCTAAAAGTTGCCCCTTCCAATCTAGACACATACTAGGCCACACTACAGGAAAATAAAATATTAGATCTAGTGAAGATGAATGTAGAATGAGGTCCAAATACTCATGTATCTCCTCTAATAATAAAGATACCTCCAAATATTGTTCCAAAATATCCACACTCATGTCAAATTGTAAATGATTATCATGTAAAGATTGAACAAGAGGGTTAGAGTGTTCCCTCACAACAACTGAAGAAGGATCATCTTCATCAAGGAGAAGATGTATGTAATCAATGGTGTCTTCAAAGTATTTAAGAAAAGACTCCACAAACAAACCTACAATATTTATCAAGAAGTCATCCAAAGGAACAATAACTAGAAGATAATACATACCATGCTACATTAAATCACAAGAAGTCAAACTGTAACAACAAAAGCATCATTAGAAGAAAAAATATATTTGATATCAATAGGATGAGATAGAACGAAAGCTCAAGAGATAAATCACATGTGAGAATACCAAAGCTCGAGGAAAAAAAGTTCTCAAAATCTAAATCCATACTTAAAGTGTGATCACCATCTAAAGAATCACATTCATTAATAGGAAAAAGGTTTGAAAATGAGTACAACTGAGATGAATGATCCACCACCCTAGTATACATAATCAGTCCCCTCTCCATTTCTCTAATCATAACCAAATCAAAAGTAAACTCCATTGTCTTCCTTGTTGCACCACAAGTGATTTAGTTTTCGGAAAGCAAATTATTTTTCAAGTGAGGTACACACAACACATTATTGAAGGTATAATCCCTCATACCAATAGTTCCTTTCCCAATTACATTCATATATGTATGATTACCCATAAAAATAGGTGGCATGTTGTAAGGCTCAAATGAAGAGAACATAGACTATGAAGATGTTATATGATGAGAAGCTCTTGAATCTAGAAGTCATCTCCCTAAATAATGACTTGAATTAGCACGAAAAGCTTGTCCTTTGATCATACTTGTCCCAAAAGTGTGACTCTTTTCCTTATAATTTTTGGTTTATTTGGAAGAATCTAGAGAATACATTCTATAAGGAAAACTAATTCTATTCTTCTCAAGAATATGCCTCAATTTATCACATCCTTCTTATAACAACAATATTCTTCAAAACCTATCTTTTTGCAATATGCACAAGTAGGGTTATTCTTCTTAAATGATTCCTTTGTAGGAGAAGATATTTTATATTCTTCTATGGATTGTGTGTTCTTCTTAGGCTTGTTCTTAGATTGCTTCTCCTTCTTGTTAGATCCTATCTTATGACTATCCACCAAATCCTATTACTTGGATGACTTGAGGATACCCATTGTGATCAACTTTTCTTGTTCAAGAATCAAATTTTTTGTTAAAGTATCAAATCATGGTATAGTATAGACACTCCCCATAGTTAACTAATGAGTTTAAAACTAGAAACAAAAGTTTCATACTCTAAAGGAATCATTTCCAACAAATTTAAGACCAATTGCGCATCCTTATAATGAATGCCACAATGTTTGAGTTGTGTTCTTAATTCATTTGCCTTGGTTACATAATCTAGGATTGTATCAAAGTTTTTATAATAAATATTAGTGAGGTCATTGGTAAATATTTATCCCATAATATTATCAACTTTTCCAAACAATTAAGCAAGTTTATCACAAGCGCCATTCTTAACTGTTTTACACTTATCAATATTATCAACATTAAAGATAAGATCAACACATACATGTTTTCTCAATGTTCCTAGAGCCATAATACTTTTAATGAGTCAATCCATTCAAACTAGGATCTAATGGTTTTTGAACGGTTCCATTAATGTAGCGAGTTAATCCCTTTTTCATTAGTTTACCCCATGCATTTATTTTTCTTGTTAAATAGCTACGTGAAGTTAAAAGAGGAAACCTAGGATGACCCATGGTTGAAAATATGAACAACACAAGAGATAATTGAAAGTAAGAGAGAATTGAAAGTACAATATGTAGCATCCTAAATTGTAAGCAATACAATTGTAGCCCTTTGTTAGTCCCCATCTTAGTGTCTAAGGCTTTCATGCATTCATTATCCTTTTTGCTATGCATTTAATTAATTAATATTTAAATATTTTGTCCATTTATTAATTTAATTTACCCAATATGCCTCCTTTAATTATGAGTGTGCCCATTTAAATCAATTCCTCCAATTGTAATTAATAAATTAAGTTAAAAATACAACCCTTCTATTAATTCAATTCTATCAAATCTTTATAAGGACCCCTTAATTATGGATGTGTCCCACTTATCATTTGAATCATTTACCTCCTCTTGCATATATAGGCCCCATTTCAAATCGGGTGGCCTTTTTGTATTTATTTCAAATAAAAACTCAATTTCATGTATGTTTTTGAAATTTCTATTCATAATTGGCTCCTGATTTACTTTTCAACCTTTTTTCCTGGAACAAGGAAACCCATAAGGCATGCGGAAAAATAGGTCACCCTATACCTTAGGAGGCACCTCATTCCACTTAAATGTGGCCCAAATTTGTATAGGATAAATCTCTTGGATTTTAGCGAGATATTCAAAACATGTTGGTCTTCTTCGAGTTTTGAGCCCTGAAATGGATTGGAGGGGTATAAAATAAATGCTACCTCCTTCATTTTGGAAATCTATTGTTATGAATAGTAGACAAAAATATAACAGTTACATGAAAATATAACCAACAATGCAAAGGAATAAAGCACACAGAAGTAGAACAAAAAGACACATATTTAACATGGTTCACCCAATCTTGGGCTACGTCCACCAAACATAGAGTCCAATATTATTATCCAACAATTTTAGCTAATTATAACCAGTGATACCTTGCAGCCTAATACCATTACAAAATGCTACAATACTTCTTCACTCTAACAAGCTATAACCCTAACATCATTTTTCTTATAGAAAACCCTAACCCTAAAACTTGCTTGACATGTCAACCTAGGGAAACGCTTGATGAGTCAACCTAGGGAAATGGTTGAAGACTCAACCCAATAATGCCCGAATTGTAGAAAAGTGCACAATACTTTCTTGGTTAGTCACTACAAACCAACATCTATGACATCTCATTGTTATCCAAGCAAGCATCCAAGAAATCAAGCATTCAATTCAAGGAGTTTATTCACATTGATATTTAATCCATTCAAAAATCAAGCATGGAAGAAAAGGAATGAATTCTAGATAAAGGCATTTGTGAAGGCATCCATGATCTTCCTATCCTAGATCCAAGTTCAAGAAAACATTGAAAACATCTTAATGATAAATTAAGCACTTGTGAAGTTATAATATTTCATTCAAGTCTTAAATACTAACAACACAATATTCCTTTTATGTAATTTCAATTTGATTTTAAGGTTAATTCATAAACAACGGGTTGACCAAGGAAAATCCATTTGTCCCAAAACATTTCCTATTTTTGTGTGTGTAACTGACAGGTGGTGAAGCTTCTAGACCAGCTACAGGTGGATTTGACAGCAAGTTATAGGTGGCATAAATTTCATCAAAATTTACTAGTACTCACCTAGGACTAGGGCACCTCCCAGGGCCTTTGTCAAGCCAGGTTACCCCATACCCTCTAGATTGCTCCATTCCTTCCATTTTAGATTGAAATTTGAATAATATGTTTTTCTTTATTTTGGATTTCTAGATGTAGTGTTGGAATTGATTTTGTTGTTTGCAATATGTCTTTATGTTAAATTTATCCTATTTTTTCCCTACATCTTGCATTTTCAATTTCCATTTTACATGGTCAACTTTCAACTCAATAGCGAAGGAATTCTTGCATCCTTTAAGGGTTTGAGTCTCCTTGAGCCTTGTGGATAAAATTTCCTTCCAATGTGAGAGAAATTTAGGTGTAAGCTTTGTAGTTTGATCATCCATCCTAGTGATTGCCCCTTGCACCTATTTTATTTCATCATATTTTGATGAACCTAGTGCCCTTACATTTCCATTCTGATTTGGTGTCTAGATTTGATTTGAATGCATTGCTCAATATTTATATTTTATTCATTTAAAAACCTTGTCTTTATTGCTTGATGATTTACATGCATTAGGTTATGTGTGCAAACATTTATTATTATTTACCTTGTGAATCTTGTTTTTTTATCAACTTAATGTATGTTTATTCAACGTTTAAATGATCAATTCATTAGTAACTTGGATTATTTAGACATTTTTCTTTTGTCTTTATTTGTGTATGAGTTTCATAACCTTTATTTCTACCTATGACATACATGTGAGAATAAGTTGTAGACTTATGGTTTCTTTTAAGGGCGTTGATCCTGATTCCTCTAATGTCTTTCATAGGAATGTTGATGATACCTATATGACTAACAGTGACATACCTAATATTGTTAACAATGTCTCTTCCCATTCTTATTATAAAGAGGATGAATAATTAAGAGTGTCTCCTACTCAAGTGAAAAATATTTCTCATGGTTTTGAAAATCTTGAACAATGGTTAAGTCAAGAAAATTCTAATAGTGAGGCAATCCCTTTAGTAGGAGGATTGAAGAATCTGATTCAAAATTATGAACATGGTGTCGATTTATTGTGAAAACATCAAGTCTATGAAAATTTGTGTTGAATCCCTAAATCATCCTAATGTTGTGAATTCCATTCCAACATCAGTACCTAATGTGCCTACCTATACTTCACATATCATGGCTACATCTATTCAAAATTTCAATCCTACACATGTTAGACTTGAAGGAATTCCTAATCGTAACACACATCCTCTTTTGAGTGTTCCATGTATTTCCTAACCATCATCTATAACTACATAAAATAATGTCCCACAACCATAAATTTACCATAATATTCCATATCCTTCATTATCACACATGTCCAATACCAAGATATCTATCGAACAAACCATTGATAACCTTTCCCAAAGTGTTTCATCGTTACAAAAACAACTTGCTTCCATTACCCAATCCAAATATAACATCCTTACTTGTGATATTGTTTTCCCATTGTCCCATGATATCATTTGTTTCATTATCCCTCAATACATGGAAACAACTACCTTAGAGACATACAATGGAAAAGGTAATCACTTGAATCATGTTAAGAAATTTTAAACCTTGTATAGTGACTTCTCTCTTGATCATGGACTTATGGATGAATTGTTTACTAGGACATTTAGAGACAAGGACTTATAATGGTTTTGTTCTTTACCTCCTTATTCTATTGACTCATTTAAAAAACTTACAAATGTTTTCATTCAAAAATTTCAAAATAACATTGGTCCTAACATTTCTTTGACCAATTTGATTCATTGTAAGTAATGAGTTAAGTTAAAAGTGTCTGAGTTTATCGGTAGATTCAAACATTTGTGTTCTCAAATTTATTATCTTATGCTCAATGTGACCTCCACCATAATTTTATTTCTAATTTTCAAAAAGACATTAGAGATAAGTTATTATTTTCTAAATTTATTTTACCCAATTATGTGTATTGATTCATAATTATTAGCTTCAGTTGAGCTAGTTTGATTCATCCACTCCAATGGCTCTAGTTCATAAGAGTGATGCCTCTTAGAAATCATCCCAAAATTTTAAAAATCCTAACAAAGGTTTCATCAAGATTGACAATTATTCCAACAATTTTAAAGCACAAGTGGCAGTTGCATTAGGTGTGGCTCCTTTGTCATCTATTTTAAAACCTTCTCATAATTTCTCAACTCTTTCTGAATCTTTGCATAATTTTATGTTAAAGTGTATTAATGCTAATGTTTTGAAACTTCCTCCCATCAAACCAATAAACCCTTCAAAAACATTGTCATCTTCCCATGATCCCAAAGCCTTTTTCCAATACTATGATCAACTTGGCCATGATACTAAGAAGTGTTATTGTTTGAATCATGTTATCCAAGACCTTATAGATTCCAATAATGGATATAAATCTATTTCACCCCCCAACAAAAACTTTCAAATCTATACCAACCCTTTTCTTTCCCATTCAACCAATACTATTGAGAAAACCAATTCATTGGCTTCTTCTTCCAATAACATTGTCGAGCCTAGTCACTCTATACCTATGGAGGTTGATGCTATGTGTAGTGCGGTCAATAATATTGTTAAGCTCATTGACCAATCAAAACCCAAACCTAAACCCAATCCTAAATGTGATCCTTGTTTTACATTTGATCCTAAAGATACTATTAAAACACCTAATGGTTCTCTTTATATTTCCTCAAAAATTAGTGGTAAATTCTCTCAAGGAGTGCTTATTGATCCTACTTGCATGGTGAATTTTATAACTGAGGAACATATTTTCAAAAGACAATTTCATTAAGACTCCCATGAAAAATTTGATGTTATGATTAAGACATTCAATGGGTTTACTTGTCCTATCCATGGTCCCATTACTCTTCCCATTGAAGTTAGTAAGAAATGTTTATATGTCACCTTCTTTTATCATCCCAAATTTTTATCAATTCTAAGTGAGACTTGGCCTACCTTGACTTACTTCCATGAAACTGTTTCTTCTCATAGGTAGTGCCACTCCAACCCCATCAGGGAAAGAAGGTAATATGGTCTTGGACCTTGGATTGCAAGCGAAATGAAGTAAGTATACTTGATATTAAATACTAGTTTATATTATTGGAAAAAAAAGCTAGCATTAAGTAAAATACCGTGATGTTAGTTAATGATCTTTGGTGAGAGTTTGTTATTACTTGGTATTTGTAGACGTTATATTATATCATTGCTACCGTTTTGATCATATCGACATGATGATTATTACTAATGCCTATGTTATTGTGCATTTTATGTTGATGGATATTTTATTGATATTTTCACTCATATATGCTCATATTATCGTAAATGATTATTTAATGCTTAATTTAAATGAAATGTACATTAAGGATTAAATATAGAACAACTAGTGCTGTGAAATTCTAATGCATATGAATGATTGTGTCACTAGAGAGTCATTGTTCCATTAGGTGTACTTTGATTATTCATATATATGCTTCAACTATTTGTACTACGAGAAACTACACTTGATGTGTGCATATTTTAGTGAACAAGTACCAGACAGTGTTCCACCTGAGCTGCAGGATTCAGCGTGTCATATCCCTGACAATGGCACATGAGATAGTTTCACAAGTCATTCATGATTCAGCCAATATCACCCATGTATGAGCAATGTATACTTAATTTATATATTATACCTTCGATACGTGTGGGTTAATCCAGACTTCATTTGCATATTGTGATAGACCAATATATGTGTCTGTGCATTTAGAGTTCTCGTAGTTGTCATGAAAGAGTTTTAAATTAAATATTGAGTGAATTATTTGGTGGGTAATTTTATTTATCAACTAATTTGTCGTAGTTGAATTCAATTCAATTGGAATTGATTTAATTATTTATGGGAAGTCTATAGTTTATTTTAATTTATTTTAGTGATTCAACTTTAAGTCCTTTTTGGTATTTTGACAAAAAAGTGACTTTATATTGGAGGAAATTGTTCATTTTTGTCACTTTGTTTTTTGAGAAATGGGATTTTGTTCCAAATTGCTTTGGAGAAAATCACTAAATTTCTCATTGTGTTTGATTTTCTCGTCGGATTCACATGGGTAGAAGCTCATTGGATTCGTGTCGCAATTGCTCACGTTTGTTTGGATTCATTTCCGTTTTCGCGAAGGATTCATTCTCTTCCAATCATTTCTATGTTTTCCTCTTTATGCAAGGTAGGGCATCTTGTATCTTTTGATTCACTTCATCTTTTGCTTCAAATTAAAATGCTTTTGTTTCATGGATTGAGAATTAGCATTTCCCCACAATCTCATAGTATTTAATTGCCCGATTGGATTTTTTATGAGCATTTCATTATTGTAAAATTGAAATTTTTGGATTTGGTGGTGTTATGCTGCCCTTTTTATATGTGTTGCCCAGAACAAGAATTTTATTGGACGAATGTGTTGTTGGGTACCTTAGAGAAAATGGGTTTTAATTTCATAGCTTGATTTTGAGTTTCATTTTTGAATTATTTTGGGTTCTCCTTGATTTGTGCACTTCCTAGAATTATAGATTGCCATGTTTGGAATGATTTGAATGTTGGCCCTAGTATTAATCCATGATTTTTGTAGGATCATGCTATCAGAATGGATTGAGGACATTATGGGTGATAGTTATCGTGATCTGAACTCACTCGTTTGATACCTAAATGATGATTTTTATACCTTGTCAATTTTTGCCCAAATATGGGGTTTTAATGTATTTTGTGATTTGTTGAGCCTTTATCGCATTCTAGTGAGATGTATAATGGATTCTATTGGAATTTGTGCTCTTGGAAAAGTGGTCAATCGAGCGACTTAGTGTTTGCACCTTATTTTGCATTTGCTAAGTTTTCTTGCCTTGAGTATTTGGGAGTGAATTATCCTCCGGTTATTGCTTGATATTTTTTTGGTGCTTATGTTATCTATGTCCTTGGTATAGACCAATTAGATGGTGTGTTTATTCTCATGTACTCGATGTAGATCGATTGGACAAGTTATGGGTCATTACATCCTTGGTGTAGACCGAGTGGACAAAGTTTTGTATTCATGTCCTCGGTGTAGACCATGTGGAAAAACTTATTATTTTGATCTCCTTTTTATGTTGAGCCTTAGGACTAGGTGCATTGAGTAGGTATGGGGAGTATCTCCCTACGTGTATACCTATGAGTGTTAGTATAAGACATGTTAAGGAGTTCTTAAAAAGTGAGAATGTAATAAAATGAATTGTGTATAAATGTAGTGCCTCTCCCATTTTCTTTCTGCATGACATTCTGATGGACGCGTCTTTGATCTTATGTATGCTTCTTTGTAGTTGGATGAGATATTTGGTGACGCCTTTCTTTGGATTTGGATGTTTTATTGTTGCTCCTATTTGACTGATTGAGCCGATCTTATATTTTTGTGACTATTCCCTTGTTATGATTTTATATTGGCATTGCGAGATGCACCCAAATCAATTTTTTCGTGTGTTCATTCTGAGATTATTGTTGCAGTCATGATGGTATTTGGCTAATGAGACAATGTTGATTATGTATCTTTTGATGTGATGGATGATTCCACTGAGGTATGTGCCAGTGACTACTGGATGATGATTATATCATGATGTTGTCATTTTATGATTATCCATGAGATGTGATCAAATAGTTTTACTATGTGATGCATTTGATTACTGTACTTTATTTTGGTTACTGTATCATTTTCTGATTTTAAAGTTAGATTATGTTGTTATTCTTATTTTGATCATATGGGCATGATGATTCAACAATGATTATCATGGATTTCTGTTATAGTGTGCCTTATATGTTGGATATTTTTATGGAGATTTGCATTCATATATACTTATATTGCTAGAAATGATTATTTAATGTTTTATGTTTAAATGGAATGCATAGTGTAAATGTAATGTTAATTTAAATGAGATGACGTTCACTGCTATGCTCATATACTTGTTATGGATTATGCCTGATGTGATTGTATGAAGTGAGACGAATTCGTAGTTACTCATTCACAAAGTTCACACGATGGTGTTGTTCTCCTTCAATGTTTGCTATCATGCATGTTTATGTGCTTCGTCTAGTTATACTGTGAGCATCTACACTTGATATTTGCGTGTTTTAGTGAACATGTACCAAACACATTCCGCCCGAGATGTAGGATTTGAGTGTGTCTATATCCCTGATAGTGGCACAAGAGATAGTAACATCGACCCTTCATATTGAGCCAATACCATCCCTGTATGGACGATGTATCTATAATTGATTATTATTCCCATTGGTATGTGTTGGTAAATCCATATTTCATAATACATTTTGTGATAGATCAGTTGTGTGTCTGTGCATTAGAGTTCTCGTAGTTATTGCGAAAGAGGTTTAAGTTAAATGCTAGTTTTTATGTGTTTAGGGAATTTAATATTTTATTTACTGGCTAGTTTTTCATAGTTGGATTCCAATTATTTGGAATTGATTTAATTAATTTTCAGGGTAAATTCAACAGTTCACTTAAAATATTTAAGTGACCTATTTTAAAAGTCACTTTGGAAAAGTGCTTTATATTTGGAAAGTGAGTTTTTTTCACTCACTTCTCACTTTTGCCTTTGGTGAGAATTTGGATTTTGCTTCAATTTGCATTGGAGAAAATCAATCTTTTTATTGTTGGGATTTATCTGCTTGTCAGAATTGGGCATGGAGTGGCTTGTTGGATTCGGGCCAGGATTTCTCTACTTTACTAAAGATCTCATCAAATTTTGTTGAGTCTTTGATTTTTCCTCTTCATTTCAATTTTTCCCTCTTTGTGTGAGGTAGGGCTTTCTATATCTTTTGATTTAAGTTGTCTTTTCGAATGAAGTAAATTGCTATAGATTTATGGGTTGAGAATTAGCATTCCCCCACCATTTCATTGTATTCTATTGCTTATTTAGTTTCCCATGATCATTTCATGTTTGTAGTTTGAGATTTTAGGGTTTTTGAGTTGTTATGTTTCCCAAAATTCTCAGTGGAAATGATATTTTGTCTTTTTGGGTGGATTTCAACTAATGGGTTTTAATTTCATAGCTTTATTTGAAGTTTGAATTTTGGGTGATTTCATAGTCGCACCATTTTGCATGCCACCCAGATTTGTGTGTTGCCATGTTTGGCATGATTGGGAAGTTGAATTTGGTAGTATCACATGAATAATTAAGGATTGTATCATTGGAATGGATAGAGTACATTCTGGGTAATTGTTATGGAAATTCAAACTTGGCCCTTTGATGTTAAAATGCTGATTTTTGTATCTTGTCGAATTTTGCTAGAATTTGGATATTTTGTTGCTTTTGGGTGTTTGAGCCTCCCTCATGTTATAATGAGATGATTGATGGATTCGATGGGAACTCATGATTTTGAAAAAGTGTCCAATCAAGAAACTTGATATTTGGTTTGGTTTTGAATTTACTTGCTTTCTTGCCTTGAGTGTTTTGGGAGTTGAATTATCCTCCTACTGTTGCTTTCATTGTCGTTGCTCTTGTCTTTTTTAATTATCGGAGCTTGCATGTGATGTGTGGATGTAGGTGTTGAGACCACATACAGGCATATAGTTGAGCTATGTTCCTATGTCGAGGTCCAAGTGACCCATACTCTTGGATTGAGACCAATTGAGTTTACCATGTTCTTATGAATTTTGACTCGAGAGTATCTTCTTGCTTTTATTTCTTCTGGATGATTATGTTATTTTCCATCTTTGGTGTAGACAACATTGACGATGCATCTTATTTATGTCCTTGTGTAGACCGAGTAGACAGTCCTTGGGTTATACCGTTCTCATGTAGACCGAGTGGACGAAGTCCCTATTTCTCATCCTCGGTATGGGCCAAGTAGACAAAGATATTTTATTATGTCCTCGTATAGATCTAGTGGACAAGATTCTTGCTTGGAATTTTTCTAGTGATGTTGAGCCATAACACTAGGTACTTTGAGTAGGCATGGAGAGTAGCTCCTTACGTGGACATCGACCCGAAAGTGGCCACATAGGCTATGTCAAGGAGTTCCTTAAAAAGGTGAAAACCACAATAAAATATATTGGGTATAAATACTAAACAAGATTAATTGGTTTTATGGAAACCATCAAATTCCTGGGTGTCATGCGTGACCCGAGTGTGAGCGCATATGGTTATGTGATTATCATTGAATCCCCGAACATCATGAGTGATTTGAGTGTGAGCATAGATGGTGGAGACCATTGAATCCCCAAACGTCATGAGAGATATATCTGAGAGGTACATGATTGTACCCTAGATTTCAATATTGATATGTGCAGGCAGAGATACTCCCTATGGTTAGTACTCTCATGTCTAGGTCCATATGTAGTGTGTAGCACCTTGATGTATTGTGATATGTGGTATAGTGATTGTGCTTGGGACACTGGTCCACATATTGAGTTTTCTCCATGTATTCTTGGTATTCTTCATCCTTGTGTATTGCATTTAACCATTGCTTCTTTTTATGAGATTATGTATCTACTTGGCATGTGTGTTGGTCACTCCTTGCTTGTGTGTTTTCCTTGTGTTTGTGGCTGGGTTACTATCTCCATGAGCACAGTGGTGTTGGCCTAAGGGTTCCACATGGTAGGGCGGTGTTTCACTTTATCATTGCTGGGGACCATTTTACAAGTGACAAACTTCCTTCAACTACAGGGATTTAGAGCATTGAGTGATCCATGGTATCTTCACCCTTCGCTCATGGTGGATCATTTATATTCATGTTATGTTATTTATGCTGCTAGTTAAGTTCCTCTATGCTTCTTACTTTTGATATCTCAAGTGAACTCTTCCTTGATATGAATTGATCTGGTACTCCTCGGTGTGGAGAAGACCTATATTTTAGTTGTACGTTGGTGTCGATAAGCCTACCCATTGTTAGAACCCAGATTGACCTCTTATTTTAGCCTTGAACTTGAATTAGGCTATTTACAAAGCAACTCATCACATTTGATCAATTTTACATCGCATTTGATCAATTATTCAACACATTTGATTAATTCTCCATCACATTTGATCAATTTTGCATCAGATTTGATGAATTCTACATCACATTTGATATTTTTTGTATCGTATTTGATATGTCACATCCAAAACAGGGAGCACTTCTTGAGGGTCAGTTGAAAATGTGATTTTAGTTTTGGATACTCTTTGTCCCCAAGATGTCTTCCATGTCTTGACAACCCGATTTCAGGATAAGGGTGACACATAAAATGTAACTTTTAAGTATAATATTCCTTTCTTATACTTTAAGTTACATTTTATGTAATAATTTCAGGATGTTTGAGAGTCATTTTAGCTTCATAGGATTTGAAATAAATATTCTATATTTTGAGACTTTTTATGAAATTTTAGACTTAGTCAAATTTCAGGAATCAACATGTTTTCTTCAACATGATTCTCTTATGGTGATTTGATTTTAATCTTTAGTCTTCCACTTATGCCTGATTGTTTGAGGATCATGGCTTGTTGTATTGTTATTCTTAGGGATAATCGACAATTAACTTGTATGTTTAACCATAGTAGGAAACTTTTCTTTGGGATTAAAATGAACCTCAGTTAGATGGATTTTGAGGATGGATTAGTATCCTCTTTGTATATTTGTGGGTTCTTACCGGCTTAGCCTCTTGTGATTTGTGGATGTTTTCTAAATCCTTGTATGGCAGTCTCGTGAACATGTGTTCTACATTTTGAGTATTCAATTGAGTTATCTTGGAACCTTTGGAAGTGTTGGTTTAGTCTTCTGCTTGTGCATGATCATGTGACGATCATGATGTATTCTCTTTCTTATTGTATCTTGCATATGTTAATGGTTGTGTGATGCACATTGTTATATGATCTTTATTCTATGTTTCAAAAAAAATGGTTTAGTACATATTTAACCCCTTTAATCCAAGGGTTCCTTGGCAGTGCATTACAATGAATACTAAACATGACTACTATGGAAATCATTCAATCCACGGATGTCATGAATGACCTGTGCATGAGGTAGATGACACTTGAGTCCCAAATTTTAGTATTGACACATGCGGGCAAGGATAATCCCTATGCTTAGTATTCTTGTGTCTATGTCTAGTAGCAGTGAGCAGTACCCTGATGTACTATGGTTGTGTTTCACCTTTATTATACTTTGGACGTTGGTCCACATGTTGAGTGTTCCCCATGTATTATTGTATTATACATTTATGTGGTTGCATTGGGGTCACTGTACCATCCACTGAGTTTTTCTTTTGGTTGGCATGTGTGTTAGTCATTCTTGTGTGCGTGTGTGTACCTTGTGTTTGTGGTCAAGTGATTATCTCCGCTAGCATGGTGGGGTGGTCCTGAGCGTACAACATGGTTGGGTGATAGTAAAAATTACTACTGGGGACCAGTGTATAGGTGGTGGACTACTTCCAGTAATAAAGTTTGAACATGATGTGATCATTCTATCCTTTGCATCTCTTTTGAATGTTTTATGTGTATACGTTTATATTCTCAATAGATTATCTATGATTTATGATGATATAATTTATATCAAGTGATTATGGCCTCAATCATGTGTAGTCGGTACTCCCTGGTGTGGAGATAGATATTTACAAGTCATAGGTTGGTGTCAGCTTAGGCATTGTACTTTTATTTTTCTAAGTTTGATAGAAATTTACAGATTGAAGCTTGTGCCTAAACTAGCATATGCGCCTAAGACCAACATTTCCAAGTTATTGGTTTGAGAATTTTATATCTCATACATTTACCAGTAAAATAAATTGACATTTTTGCGATGAACTAGTGTTTGCGCAGATCAACGCCTTTGTCTGATTTGACATCTACACTCTATTTGGGTTTGAATGTCAGTTAGTTTGTTAATGATTTCGTGGTGGATCTATGTGGATTCTTATTGGTTAAATGGTAATAAACTTGCATATTTAATCACCATAGGAACACTTCTATTGGATTTAAAATTAATCCCTATTTGGATGGTTTTTGAGAATGGTTTTATACCCTCTATGTTTAGAAATCTCGCGGATGTGTGTACTCTATTCTGAGTGTGTTTTTGGGTTCACTCCATAAAACTTATCAGAATATCATTCACTAGATTGATGAGTTTGGGGACTACTCCTTAGGGGGAAGTCTTATGGTTATTTTGGTTTGGTGTGTTTAGTTATTTTTGATGTCTCTGGTCCTTTTCCATTGATGTCAAAGGGGGAGAGATTTTATGTGAAAAACATAAGTTATTATGCTTGGGAGAAATTGTGTTGATGTTGTATATTGAGAGTGATCAGGCGGATATATTAATGACTTTGTGCATTGATCAATTTTTCACTTTGCATATTGCCATCAATGCCAAAGCAGGAGATTTTTGTAAAAGTGTTGAGCATGTCAGAGTTTTTCTTTGGGCGTGCTAAGATTAATGTTTTGTCATTGATGTCAGCATACTAGTTATTATTTTAGATAGTGTGTTCAGTGTGTTTGGTGAAGAAGATTTCAGTTGTTCAGGTTCTGTATTGAAGATCTTGTGCTTTGATCATAAGGTATTGTTCACTGGTATTTTTAGTTGGTCTATAAAGGTTCATAGATGTTGGGATGTTAGTTTGAGTGAGGTTTGATCGAGTTGTTGGTGCCTACTATTGTAGTGTTCCTATGTACAGAGGTTGATTATTTGGATTGGTATGTCTTTGATTTGATATTTCATAGGTTGTGAAGTTGGTGGTTACATGGTGCCTTTTCACTGTGTTCACATCTAGCCTTGTTATAGATGGTATTGATGGTGCTTGTTGGTGTTCTTGGATCATGTAATGATCATGTTGTTGGATATCATTGTTCGAGGAGATCATATTTGTTGTTATGGGTAGCATGTTGGTGTTTCTTCATTTAGGTCTTAGCTGACTTGATGGAGTAACATGCTGAGATTCTTGATGTTGTTTTGGTGATATGTTATTGTGTTTGTGGTTGAAGATTTGGGTCCTATCTAAGTCTTAGCTGACTTGATTTGGATCACTTTGGAGATTGAGCTTATTGTTTACATCTTTAATTGTAATAGGTTTAGCTGACCTAGTAATTGATTATTCTTTGTGATTGGTATAAATGAGATATAATTTTGTAATTATGAGAGAGAGAGATGTGGTAGTATGTGATTGTAAGAAGAGTTGTTGTTTCTTTTAAGGTAGAGTTTGTACTTAATTGGAACTGTATTGGAATTAGAGATGTTGTTTTTCAGCTCGGTTGTAATGGACTATATGTACACCCTATTGTAATTGAAGATAGATTGGTGAAACCGACTGAGGGCTAGATCTATGATTGTATTGTGAGCAGTGAGCTCTAGGTAGTGTGCCTGCTGATTAGGTTGTAAGCCTATGGTTCCTTGTGCATCCTTTGTTCTCTCTTTTTTTTTCTCTTAACCAGATAGTGCTTTTGAAAAAGTACATTCATCTTGTGGGTTTGATTCCCATCGAGGTTTTCTCTTAACAAGGTTTCCTCAAGAAAAAATCTTGGTGTTCTGTGTTATGTGTTGTGGATCTTTCATTTACTGTTTATCTTTCAGATCTAGTTGGACAAAGTGGAATTAAATTTATATGGTGAGTACAACTGATTCACCCCCCCAGTTGTGCTTGCCTCCTTTTGGGCCTAACATATACTCTTGATGATGATGTTAATGTTAATGATGCAAATTATGTTGATCGTAATGATTCTAATGATATGTTTGAGTTTATTGAGATTAATCATGAATTATCTAAAAGGTTTCCCAAAGCATTATCTCTCGCTTCTCATGAAAAAAAGTGACTTGTCATTAGAGCATGGTCCTTGTTTGGAATTTTCAGTAGCTCCACCTATCATGCTTGAAATTTCTCCTCTCGCATCTTTTCCACCTTCTGTAAACTATATCCATCAATAAGGGCTGGCAGATGATACACTTGGAGAGCTTGTCTTGTCCGGTGGATTATTTTATGTGTTTACTTTTTTTTAATGTGCTTCCCCCATCATGTGTTTCTTTTTTGTTATATGTTATTGTTGTATTTCTTTAAATAAATCTTGTTGCTCTGTTGGCGCAAAGTGATAAAGGAATCAAACCTATCGTGACATTTCTCTATTTTTATTTTATTTCTTCTATATGTCGTACATGTGCTATTGTTGTAAATGTGTCTTTGTGTTGTTTGAGTAGGTACTATACATAGCAGTGGAAACCATTTATCTTTTTGATCTCTGCAATGTTGAATCAAAAAGACTTTTGTTTGTATATATCTTATGTTCTCTTCTTCCATTGTGATTTTAGTTCTACTAAATTTGCGGGATAAGTTTGATTCATTAAAATTATTCTTGATATACATGAGTTATCACATATGCATACTAACCCCAAATTTAGCAGATCCATTTGTTATCCTTTTATCACATGTTTTATTTCCCTTGATCTATCCTTGTCTGGGGCATGTTACAGTGGAAACATGTTTCTCTTTCAGATACATGTATGCTACCTTAAAGATATTTCTCTCGTTAAGGTGTACACAATTACTTTAACATGGGGGCATACACTCTTCTCTTTGTTACACATTTTGCACACACCACAAATCCAATTTATCAATAAAATTCTATCATTTTACTTGGAAAGCATTTCCTTTTAATTCATAATCTCCCATTAATGGATTACTAAATCATCTTTGACACCCTTATGTATTATTATAACGTATTCCTAAATCCTCTTTTATGCCCTTGCGTATTACTTTGTGAATTCCTCTGGAAACAACATTTTTCCTTGGGGAAATCCTACATGTGGAGGATTTAATTGCATACAATGCTTTGCTAATTTATCTTTGGGATGGGTTGACTAGCATAACAAAGCTCTCTCTCTCTCTCTCTCTATGGCCAATACTAAGTTTTTCCTTACTATGCTATTTCGGTCATGTTCCTTTTACTTTGTCATATGCATGTTTCTTTTGTCCTGGGTTTAGACTCATAAGGACCTAAGTCATTTGGGGACTTGGTGTTGTCCTGGTCTCTTTTACCTTGAGAATAGTTTATTTCATATTCTTTGGTCTAGTTTACCATGAGTATGAAATAGGTTCACACTTCTACTAAAGTGAGGGCTAAATGTAGCATCCTAATTAATCGTAAGAAATACAATTTTAGTTCTTTTCCAGTCCCCATTTTAGTGTCCAAGGCTTCGATGCATTCTTTGGTGTTTTTAATATGCATTTAATTAATTAATATATAAATATTTTTTCCCATTTATAAATTTAATTTACACAAGAGTCCTTTAATTATGAGTGTGCACCTTTAAATTAATTCCTCCAATTGCAATTAATTAATTTTTCTATTCAGATATTATAGTCAAAAGATACAAGTAGTAACAAAGTTCACTATCCACCAGTTGTAACTATACATAGCCCCCATAACATATACAATTACAAAATTGGGGGAGCGCTATCAGTTCAATATATACTGTCTAGACTACGAGTTTAGAACATAATTACATCCAAAATATTTACTGAAAAGTATTGAAAATTACTCCCAACTAGTATCCTGGTTGTCATTGTCTCTTGGAACCCAGGTATTATTTTCCTATGCAGTATCTTATGTCTCTATTGCACCTTCTTTCCGTCCAGAAAAATCCCCCAGTATAGTTTGGAGAGTGTTTGCAACCACCTGCAATTTGGACCCCATATGGCAGCTATTCAAAATATTATTAAGATCCTCCAATTAATTCAGAGCAAGAAAAATTTGATAATCACTTATATATTGAGCAGACTGCACCTCATCTTTATGAATCATCAGACTTATTTCATGAACTAGCATCATAAATTTACTCTTTGGGATGTTAAGCACCATAGAGACCTGAGACATAATATGAAAATGTGTGAGTTTAATGTTAAACTCAGTAGGTTTCCTTTGCTCTTTCTGAAAAACCTCTTTGTTCTTGTCCTTCCAAAGAATCCAAAGAACCTCATTTTTCAGAGTAAACCAAAAACTATTCAATTTAGAATCAAATACTTCCACATAACCAACAAGAATTTCACTCTAAGACACACCAAGTTTACAATTCCAAAGACAAGGGGACCCAAGAAAAATGGCCCAAATCTTGCATGCATAAAAAAAATCAAAGAACATATGCTCAAAGGTTTCAACTTTATTACAAAGACTACAGATAACAAGAGCTAACCCTACTGCAGATAAGATTTGACCCACAACAAGTTTTTTATAGCAAAAGCAACCACCTGAAACAAAAAATTTTGGGTTCAACTTTGCCCTTCCAAAATTAATCAAAAAAGAATTGCCAATCAGAAAATGGATTAACAGAACCCCAACACTGAGACACATGTGTGATAATAGAGGACTCCTTTTTAATAATGTGATACAATTATTTAGTGGATGTTGTAGTTGTGTGTGTATTTTGTGGACCTGCAAGTTGCAACACGACACTTCAATATGTCATCACATTAGTGAAAAAAATATGAAATATGAGAGTAAAAGTACATAGAAATCACTAAAACCTACATATTGCTCCCTATCTAAGAAGAGTATGATAAATGCTATAATTTGCCCTCAAATTATGCATAAATCAGTGACACATTCATGCTTAGAATGGAATATTTGAGAGAGAATGGAAGCTAAATGCTCAAATAAAGTTCATTTTAGTGCTCCCAGAGAGACATTTTGTAATTACTATGAAAATATGAACTATAAATGCACTTAGATTATTAGAAATAAGAGTAGCATAAGATTACTTTCAAATTATAAAGATTAAGGGCCCATTGAGCTCAAAATTCATTCCTTTTATAGAAGAATTTGAGGAATGAGAGGTCAAGATTGAGTTGTGAAGAGAGGCGGAGATTGAATCCTTGGTGATCCATGTGAGGTGATCCAAGCGATTTAACTCTCATTGGCTAATGGATTGACTTTCCATTTTGCAAGTGAGGAGTTGTAATTAGGGAATTTATTTAATTCCTTTTAATTAATTACCTTAGCCATAATTATTTTGATTTGATTCAATTGGATAAGGCAATTAATGTAAAATAGTGATAAGATCACTTTGATTTTTAGGAAATTAAATTTGATTTAAATGAATTATGCCAATTAATTGAAGAATTATCTTGACATAATTAGGGGTATGATCATACTTAGGGAAAATAGGGTCTCTGGTCAAAGCATACCAATTTAGGGTGGTTACATTTGCCCCTCTTTGAATTGATGTTCGAGCAGCACATTGATTCAAAGAATATTTGATGTTGACTTTAGAAAGTTTGAGAATTCCACACTTGATTGAACAAAATGTCTGATGAGATTAGTCTCGCACTTGATTGATCTAAGATTGATAGTATTGAATTTGAACTTGTTCGAACAAAGGTCAATAAAACAAATATCTTAAAGATACCAATTCTGAACTTGATTGAATGATAATTGATAATACTGACCCCAAACTTGATTGAACGAAGGTCAATACGAAGCTGCTAGGAGCTTTGAGGTATCAATTATGAACTTGATCGAATGATAATTGATAATAATGACGCTGAGCTTGATTGAATGAAGGTCAATATGAAGCTTCCTGGAGCTTAATAAAGATATGAGAATATGTAGACATAGATATCCATCTTGTTAGCGCTGAAGCCTTCTATCCAACAGTTCTGACTTGATCGAAGGAAACTACCATGCCCCTAGTATTTTGATGATGAAGTCATTTTAATGCTTTTGAGCAAGAATTTGAATGATTTTAAGTGTGATCATGCCCCCTCGGGAACGAAATTGAATGAAAAAGAATAAAACCCCTCTATAGAATGATATATCACTTGAACAGATCAATTGAATCGAGAAAGAATCAATTAGAAGAAATGATGAAGTGAAGGTGTGTTAAGAGAAAACATAATTTTACCAAGTCGAATATGTGAAAGTGTGAGTTCTAAGTTTGATAAAATGATGTAGGACCAAGATTTTGATGAATAATGTGCAATGCGAGGATATAGAACCCAAAAAATTGATTGTGTAAAGCCTGCAAATCATTTTCTGAACATGTCTAGCAATTCTGCATTTTTGGGAGACTGCCGTAAAATATGTAGCATGTTGTTGAAAACATCGTCTGTGCATTCAATTTCACTCCCGATTGATTTGAAAAGAAAAAAATTGAATTTTTATAGTCGTGGAGGAGTTACAGAGCTCCTAAATAGCTCAAGAAGGTCAATATATATCTCAAAATTCACTTTTTACCCATTCATTTTCACTTTTATCCTCAGTAAATTCAGAGCTCTGCAGAGAAGATGGTGGTTCTCTTGGAGAAACATCGATTAGAGCTTCCACGTCGACATCAGTGCCCAGAAAAAATTTGATACATGTATATTTCTTTCATCATGGTCATACTGATACTCTTTTGTAGATATTTCCACATTTTTTATTTGTTCCATCATTGATATATATCTGAGATAGCTGTTTCTGATTCTGATATGTTCATGGGTTCTCTTCCTTGGTAGATGTTTAGAATGACGCAAATGTGATTATGTAGTTGGTTTGTTGATGAGTTAAAATAGATTCATGTAATGACATCATTTATGCTCTTTGATTTATTACTGATATAAATGTGTTTTGAATGATTCTAGATGAATATGCAAATGTATGTTTTTGAGATTTTCTTTATGCAAATATATGTATGGATGCACTTAGGATGTAAAAATAAATGCAATGCTTGAATGCTTTATTTTTGTATTTTCTCATTCTCATTTATGAATGCAGAATGTATGCCATAGATATGCAACAACATTAATATCAATAATATAGATTAAGTAGTTAACTTGGATTTTGAATGAACTAGGAAATCATTTTGAGCTCAAGTCCTTATGTTCTAAAAAATGAATCACACAATCTTTAAATGCATCTACATGCATACTCTTAGGACTGTCACTGATTGTATACATTGTAGCATTTTTATCATCATTGGGCATTTTTTTAATGGACATCATCGGATAGTATAACTGTCACTAATACCCACAAGGTATCATGAAAGTATGAATACTATGTGTATTAGATGCAATGTCAAAAATAAACCTAAGCATCAAGGCATAAAGACCAGGATGACTTCTTAGTTATCTCCTTTTGCGTTTTAAGAATCATCTTATGTTCAAGTGTAATGTAATATATGAGACCCGCAATGACCTTCAATATTCATATCCTTGGGTACATAATGTGTCGTAAACCTTACTTAGAATGTGATTTAGAAAAAGATAAGGTAATTAGTTCAACCTCACCGTAGTTTACACATAACAAAGATCGAGATATATGAGGCTATCCACTCATGTTGGAAGCTCTTACCATAAACATCCAAGTTAGATGAACTTTATAGGATCATTGAAACAATCACCATACGCATAAAACCAAGAAAATATTATGCCCCCTGTCCTTGCGACTCTTTGTCTTTGACGTAGTGGAGTAACTCGGAAGACATAACAATCATCAATTGATAATCAATCAAAGAAAATTCATAATAGAATACATGCCCCTAGTTTGAAACATCATTGGAACATAAAAGATTCATAATCAAACCAAGCACAGTCTATATGTTTTTAAGTAGTATTGAGAAATACCGTGGATTCATTTTTCAAGAACAGTAGAGAATCATCAATCTTAACTTGGAATCAAGCAATATGGTTATATGTCTGAGTATATGAGATTAACTTTGCCAGTAATTGCAAGCCAATGTAGTGTTTAGGAACACTGTTTGATTAAAGTGTTGAGAAACACTAGTATGATTAAAGTGTTGAGAAACCCTAGTATGCTGTCTGTTATAGGTAGGTGGTGTTTAAGAAACACCCTTGTTTGTGATAGTGACATTTTGATGAAAGTATTGATAAATACTATTTTATAGAGGCAAACCATCCTAGATAGGAACGTAAGACAACCTGGCAGACGCATACCGAACATGCTAGCAAAGATGCTCCCAGTGCAAAATGACTATTCCTAAGATGCAAATGCAGACCAATCCCAAGCAAGGATATGACATTTTTAAGGAATCAGAGTCAACCAATAGCACCGGTGTGATCGTGAAGGATTGGTGTTGGTAGTGCATTGATAGATGGAGTACATAGTACAAGTGATGCCTATTTTCCAGGTTTTCACCACTCGGCAAAGCTTTTTATTTTTGCTACCAAGATGCCTGTTTGCCAGGTTTTCGCCAAGGCACTTTTCTCTTTTTCAATTTTTTTGTTCTTTTTTCTTTTTCTTTAAATTTTTTTTTGTTAGTATCAAGGTGCCTGTTTGCCAGGTTTTCACCAAGGATACCTTTTTTTAGGACTTTTTCCACTGTTTTTGGATTTCTTCAGGATCAATTTTCTGATTTTTTTTTGAGAACTATTTCCACTACACGGGCTTTGTTAGCCAGATGTCAAGCGTAGAACCACTTCAAGTGTAGAGTATAGATGGTATCAAGAAGAAAATCTCCCTTAGGTGTAGCTAACTGATAAGCTCCAGTCCCAAAAGTTGCAATAATAATAAAATGCACCAGCCATTTGGGTTCAAACTTCCCTTTTTGTTCTCTATTTGGCTAGTTTTTAGGATTCTCTTTTAGAATGAGATCCCCCACTCGAAATTGTCGTGGTTTTACCTTCTTATTGTACCCTTTTGACATTATTTTCTGGTACACTTTGAGATGATTGAACACTTGTTGTCTGCGCTCATCAAGTAGTTCTAGTGCATGAACCCTATCAATGCGGTATTGTCCATCTGTAACAAGACCTTAAAGAGATTCTCACAAAGATGGAATTTTTACTTCAATGGGTAGCACTTCTTCTACACCATAGACTAGAGCAAATGGCATGGATCCTATTGGTGTTCAGATACTTGTTCTGTAGGCCCATAGTACTAGATTTAGTTGCAAATGCCAGTCTCTGCCAGACTTACTCACAATTCTATGTAAGATTTTTAGAATATTTTTGTTTGAAGCCTTAGCTTGTCCATTACCTTAAGGATAATAGATTGAAGAACAATTCTGAGTGATATGAAATTGTGTACAAAGGTCCTCAATATCTTAGTTTTTGAACTGATCCCCATTGTCTGTTATAATAGAAGAGGGTATCCCATACCTACAAATGATGTAGTTCAAGATGAACATAGCAACCTGTTTGCCAGTGGCTTTGATTAGCAGCATGGCCTCGACGCACTTAGTGAAATAATCAGTGGTCATAATGATATACTTGTGTCTACTTGAATAATTAGGATAGATTTATCCAACAAGATCAAAGGCCCATTGCTGAAATGGCCAATGTGTTATAAAAGTTATGAGTTCTCTGGCTGGAGCATGGATAAGGTTTTCATGTGTTTGACATTTGTGACATGTATTAGAAAATTGCATGGAATCTTTTCCATTGTAAGTCAATAGTAAACAACTCTTAAAAGTTTCTTAGCTAATGAAAAGTCATTCGAGTGTGATCCACATACACCTTCATGAACCTCTTTTAATGCGCGATCAGACTCTTCTTGTTTTAAACACCTAAAAAGCATACCATCAAGACCTCATCTATATAAGTTAGTAGTGATGAAAACATAACATGATGTTGTCCTAATTAAAGCTCATTTTTCATTCCTAGATAGGCCATTGTGTAAGGTTTGATCAGTAAGATAAGCAATTATTTTGGCATATCGGGATTGGTCTTGGGCATTTAAAGCATAAATCACTTGGGATTCAAGTGTATCAAAGGATGAAAAGGATAATCTTCCATAAATAATTCATAGTGGAATTGGTGTTCTTCCAGTTGTAACATGGATGCTAGCATAGCCATAGCATCTGCAGCTTTGTTTTCCATTCTTGGTATTTGTTGGAATGTGACGAAGAAAAAGTACTTTTTCAAATATTCAACTAGTTGTTTGTAAGGCATCAATTTATCATCTTTTGTCTGATAATATGCATTTAATTGGTTGATAATGAGCTGAGAGTCACCATACACATGTAAGTCTAGAATTTTCCACTCCATAGAAAGTTTGAGTCCATTTACCAATGCTTCATATTCTGAGATGTTATTCATACATGGAAACATCAATTTATATGCTTTGGGTATCTTATAGCCTTGAGGAGTGATAAATAGAACCCCTGTTCTAGATCCTTGTTGTGTGAAAGAACCATCAAAATATATCTTCCATGGATATTCAGTTAAGTGCATGATTGTTTCATCAGGAAATTCTATTATCAAAGGTGCATCATCTTGCAATGGTGAATCGGCTAGTTTATCTGTTAGGACTTGTCCTTTGATAGCCCTTGTATCCACATAATCAATATCAAATTCACTTAGAATTAAGATCCGTTTTTCTAGTCTTCCTGTTAATGCTGTCTTACTCAAGAGATAATTGAGAGGGTCTATTTTTGCAATAAGTTTCATTGTATGCGAGAGCATGTAGTGTCTTAATTTATGGGATGCAAAAACAACCACTAAGAAATATTTTTCAATGATACTGTAGTTGAGTTCATAAGAAACCAAGGTCCTGTTGATATAATAGATAGCTCTTTCCTTTTTGTTTTCATCCTCCTATGCTAGCAATACTCCAAGTGATATAGTCGTAGCTGAGATATAGAGTAGTAACGATTTTCCATGAATAGGTGCCATAAGAATAGGAGGAGTAGCCAAGTAATCTTTTAATTCTTTGAAGTTGTTTTCACAATGCTCATCCCATTTGAAATTAGCACCTTTATGTAGCAGTTTTGTGAAAGGTTGTGCTCTATCTACAAGTTGGGACATAAATCTATTGATGGACTAAAGTCTTCTTTGAAGCATCCTCATTTGACTGATATTGCGAGGAGGTGACATTTGAATTATAGATTTTACCTTTTTGAGGTCCACCTCAATTCCTTTAGCTGATACAATAAACCCTAAGAGTTTTCCTGATAGGACTCCAAATGCATATTTCTTTGGATTAAGCCTTAGTTGAAATTTCTCCATGTGATCTAGTATATTTATCAAGTCTTCAATGCAAGTTGTCCTTATTTTTGACTTCGCTAATGTATCGTCCACATAGTCCTCCATGTTTTTGTGTATCATGTCATTGAAGATTGTTTTCATAGCTCTTTGGTATGTAGCACCAGCATTCTTTAGCCCAAATGGCATGAGGTTCCAACAAAATGTTCCCCATGTGCATGTAAATGCTGTCTTTTCTTAGTCTTTAGGAGAAATATTAATTTGGTTATAGCCTGAGAATCCATCCATAAGAGAATACATATGATATCCTGATGTGAGATCTATAATCATATCAATGTTTGGCAATGGGAAATAATTTTTAGGAAAATCTTTGTTTAGGTCCCTAAAGTCTATGCAAATCCTGATAGATTTATCTATTTTAGAAACTAGTACCACATTGGAAATCCATCCTGCATAAGCGATGACTCTTATGAATCCAAATTTTAATAGTTTTTCTAGCTATGCTTTCACTAATAATGCCACATGTGGGTGTATCTTTCTTAATTTTGGTTTCACTAGTTTGATTCCAGGAGCTATAGATAGGTGATGCATTATTAACTCAGGATTGAGTCCAGGCATATCAGTATAAGACCATGCAAAGTTGATCTTCTTCTCTTTGAGGAATTTAGTGAACTACATATTTTCTTCTTCTGATAAGGATTGTACTAGGTGAACAAATTGATGAGCTTCTGTTGTTCCCAAGTTAACTGGTTGTGTTGGTTCTATCAGAATAGAATATCTTTCTTGAAAGTTCTCAGGGAGGATATCAAGAGTCTCATCTTTTGGCATCTCTGAGAGGTTTTCACCATTAGATACATATTTTATTTATACTATTTTAGAATCTGATACTGCCACAACATTTTTTCACCATCAGTTCTTTTCTTCTTTTTATTTTTCAATTTGTGACTAAGAAACTTGATATCCTCCTCTGACATGTTCATGCTCCTTGCATTGGTGGAAGAGGGATAATGTTCATAAGTATTTAGATAACAAGCTAAAGTATAGTCATTGGGAAAGTTCATGATAGGAGTAGGTTCTGAATTGGTCCAATCAATCAGTTCAGGGTTTACCAAGGATAATGATTCAGATTTGGGTAAGGACAACATTGTGTCAACATCAAGATTATTAACTGACAAGACATGTTCCATTAAGTTGGCTTCTTCAACGTTTAGATCATTAAGAGTTGAATCATTATTATTAGGGTCATTATTAGTAATATGCAGACCTAAATCTAGTGACTCATCAATTGAGATTTCTTCTTCTTCTTCTCTCATAAAATTGAAACTCCAATCTTCTATCATTTGAATGTCCTCTAGACCTAGTAAAGCACCAATATTTGCATCAATAATCAGGGGTAGTGGTATCTCATCTGATTCTGAGACAACAAAAGTGTTAGGGGAAGTGTTATAACTTTATCCTCTCCCCAATAGAGATGCAAATTTGTGAATTACATCTACCTCAATGTCTATGGTAGCATCAGACATGTGATCCCATTCATAATCGCGTGATTCTGTTATTTTGTCATAAGATCTCTTTAGAAACTCAACAATAGTTACCTGATGTACCCTATTAGCCACTTGCAGATCAAAGTGTGGTAAGTCTAACAAATGTGAAATTGTTACCAATCGACCCCAGTAAGGATGTACATCTTGTTGTTGGGGTATTTATTCAGGAGTTTCTTCTAGCTGTTGGACTTCTAGAGATTTTTTTGTTTCTTCCTCTACTTCTTGAATATCAACTTGTGACAACAAAAGAACATGATGCTCTTGTTGTGCTACAAACGTAGGTACATATATTTCTCCTTGATATTCAGGATACTGAATACCAATGTGTAATAATCTTTCATATGTCCATGTCTCAAGTGTCATTTATTCTTCTTCATCATCACTTCCTTCATTAAAGATTGGACCATCTCTTGAAGTAGGGTTTTTTGAATTTTTATTGAAACCTAACCCTATTTTATCTTTGGTGTTTCTGAATTCCATGTGTATAGGTTCAAAGAGTCCTTTTCCTTTATATCCTAAAGGTCCCTTCCCTTTGTATCCCATTTTTTTGAGAAGGTCATATCCTTTAGCATACTTTTCTGGGGATATCTCCACATGTTTTACCTCATTTTCTCTCTGTTCTCCTTTGTAGAGCCAAGCCAAGATTGCTTTATCTTCTTTTTGATCTTCTTGAGAAGTAGAGGCTCTGACCATACACGTTGGTTGTTGAATGTCTTTTTCTTTTGATACAGTAGGAATGAAAGATGGGGAAGGTTTCCCATAAGATCTTCGAGACACGAGAATATTAGTCAATGATGGCATCATGTCTAGTTTGTATTCCCCCATACTAGTTTCTTCAAGTTTTAGTGTCTTTCCAAAGCTTCTCATCACCATGTCTTTAGAGGTTTTAGGTATGGATTATTTTGGGACTTCCTTATTGTGAGGAACCATATTGTCTGCTTTAACATTGTTGCAAGTATAACTTGAATCTATAGGAATTGTCACTTTGACCCCATTATGTGAGAATTTGATACATTTATGGTAAGTAGATGGAACTGCTTGCATTTCATGTATCCAAGGTCTCCCTAGTAATATGTTATAGGCTAATGGTAGATCGAGAACTTGACAAATTGCATTGCATTTAATTGTTCATATCCTGATTGGTAAAATAATGAGCCCTTTGGATGATCTTTCTTCTTCATCATAAGCCTTGATGGTTATCTTACTTTTTGAATCAATGGTTTGTTCTTAAAAACCCAATTTATTGATTAGATTGAGAGTACATATGTTCAACCCTATGCCTCCATCTATCAATACACATTTGACATGAGATTTGTGAATCAAAACTTCAATGTGGAGGGGTTGGTTATGTGGATGAGTCAAGGACTTGTCATCTTCTTCTGAAAAGGAGAGGTAATGTGGAGCTAAAATGTGATTGACCATTGCCTGGAACTTGTCTACATCAATGTATTTTGGAATATTTGTGGAATTTAGGGCTTGTTCAATAAATTACCTATGCACTGAAGAGATATTTAGTAACTCAAATATAGAAATTTGAGTTGAGGTCCTTTGCAATTGGTCTACCAAGTTATAGTTTTTAGATGGTATAGTAACTGTTTGTCTTGTTGTTGTTAGTTTAGGAATTGTGATAACAGGTACTTTAGAGGATGTCGCTTGCTTAGATGAGGAGTTAAATCCTTTTATCGTGACTTGTGATTGGCTTTGAGTCACCATGTTTGAATGTGTTGATGTGTCTTTGGAACCTTTAATAGTGATCACATTGATTGATTCTTTTTTTATGTCCAACATGTTGATCACATTGTCATTATGAGAGTAGGTGTAATTCACTTCATTTCCTTTTCCTTTAGAAGCTTCCCCTTTTTCGTAGTTAGGGAATGGTTTGTTAAATTTCATGTGATCTTCATTAGTGGTATGCCCTTCCAGTTTGATTTTTCCTCCCTCAATAAGTTCTTGTATAACCTGTTTAAGCTTAACATAGTCATTAGTCTTATGTCCTTTGTTTTTATGAAAGACACAATAGGCATTATCATTCCACCATCTTGGTTTAACTTCCAGTTCCCATGGTTTTGAATTCAGTATCGTGAGGACTTTTTTATCCAAGAGTGTCTTCACAACTGTCTCAAGAGGTTCTCCTAATGGAGTAAATGTTCTTTGAGGTCTAAAATTCCATGGTTTACTCTTGCTATTCTCATTTTTCACTCTTGGTATTTTGGTTGTTACCTTAGCTTCTTTCCTTTCTTATAAGTTGTTTGTCAGATTGAACACTGTTGTTTTAGTGTTTGCATTGGATGCTTCTACCACTCCATTACTAACAACATTCTTGGTCTTGTTCCACCATTTAGGTTTGTTGTTTTAGTTGTTAGATTTTTTATCACTTTGTAGTGTGATTTATCCTTTCTTGGCCATGACATCTTCCGCACAAATAGCGTTCTTGAGCATTCTATCAAAACTAGGTGAATCTTGCATTTGTAAAGCATAGTTCATTTCGGGTACCAAGTTGTTGATAAATATTTCCATCTTTTCAGATTCAGGTATTGCTCTTTGTGTGCATAAATGTTGTTACACTTCTATGAATCATTCCATTAAAGGTTGCTCAAGAATGAGGCCTCAAATATTGATCCATAGCTCTCTAGGCATGGATGTGTAAAAATGTAAAATGAAGGCCCTCAGATTGACCTAGTTGTGTCTATTGCAAATACACCATGAAACGAGAGATTCGAATGCATGAAAATGAAATCTAATCTAAATGATAACAATGCAT
>MU223089.1:5617770-5636540 GCA_018584345.1 Thuja plicata
AAAAGGGAGATTAAATCTTTTAATTAAATAAAAATGGTCAAACCTTAGGAAATATTGAAATAATTGAATTAATTACAATTTGATCAAGGAAATTGATTTAAATTGAAAATATTCCAAAGCATTGATTTAGAAAATTTGATAAAATGATAAATGGGGCCCAAAGTCTAGGTGACCATTTTAGGGTGCATACACTCTTGAGTACCTTGCGAAGATTCTCCTCCACCTTTGTAAAAAGTGTGTAAAGGATTCACCCATTCTTTGTTTCATGTTACAAAGATCCATCATTGTTATGTTATATTGTATGTTGTAGGAGTAATGTTGGAAAAATATTTGTATTAACTCCTCAAAATATTACACACTTGGTGTGAGTTTGGAGAACCACTCCATAGCATTTTTGCCTAGACTTCCCAAAAATAGTCTCATTAGATAAGTAGGTTCATGCCTGTACTCTATGCTTAGAGTGCAAAATTATTTGACATGGTCATGTGTATCTATTTCTCCCATTTACTTGTCGTATTTGGGTCCTTCCATGTTAGGAGGAAATATAACCATGTTGATACTCTTGTCAAAAGGAAATGGACATATGTGTTCCAAAGAGTTATTTTTTTTAGGTTTGATCTTTTCTTGCTTGAGTGTCGCAAGTTCGGATTGCATTAAGGTCAATTTCTTGGTGAGAATAGAAATAGGTGTTGGTACCTCTTGTTCCTTTAGTCTCTCAACATCATAATCTTTGGGAAGTCTAACCCCAAGAGAAGCTAAGTGTAGGAAATATTTCTCTTTGTCTTCACCAATAATTTTTTTCAAGGTCCTTTAGAATTTTCTACTTTGTTTGAGTTTGTTATAATCTTCTTCAGATATGTCTTCGTCACTATCTGAGTCAAACAAAGGATGGACCCAATTTTGTTCTTCATGAATACTTTATCATTTGTTATGGCCTTGTTCATCATTATATTCATCAAAAGCTGCACTCCATCCTTGGTGAGGTGCATCCATTGCGGGTGAATCTTGATCGAATAGGGGATTGCGAGATGTCTCTCCTTGTTGAAACTTGAGTAATCTAGGAGGTCTCTCTAAATCTTCAGCAATGGATTGATTGCATCTTGTGTTAACCATGAAAGCTGGGTCTCAACTTTGTCAAAGGTTTTCCAATAGTGTCAATAGGATTTCAAATTATCCAAGTAGGTGTGTGCAAGTAGTGAATGAGTGTTTATGTTTGAGTAAATGAATCAAGCGTAAGAGGGTTAGAATGCCATGATAGTGAGCTGGGAATAAAGAGGTTTTGATAATTGCAAAAACCATACGTTTTAGGACCAATTGTGAGAATTCAAAAGGACATGCAAGGTAGAATTCTAAGAAAATTGTGAAACAACGACAAGCAGACCAACAAGAGAAACAAAAAAAATTTGAAGAGACAAAAGGGTATCCAAAAATATTAAGTTTCTATGAGTGACACATGTGCAAGTACCCATTGTCCCAGATGTGACTCCCTAAATGCAAGCTATGATTTACCAGATGCAAGATGATGACAACTAAATGCGAGCTGTGATATGTAGGATGCGAACAACTTTCCTGAATGTGAGCCAGGAATTACCAAAAGTGAGAAAGTTCCCTAGATGCGAGCTAATGCAACTAGAAGAGACTTGGAAATGACCATATGCAAGCCTCTTATGGTTTTGCAAGTTTTGTCTTGAAGTACGTGAAATTTATTCTAACAACAGAGTTTGTCTGAGACTTTCTAGAGAGTTTAAACAACATCTATGTCAAGGAGTGAAATTTATTGCTTGTTTTGAGGAGATTATATTTTTAGTGAGTTTTTTCAGGACACATCAAGCAATGTTTCTTTGTTAAGGTGATTAAACACATCCCTATTCCCTAGATTCTAAGCATAGAGTGAAAATCTTTGCTCATAGACTTAGGTACACACACACATGCTAATCAAAATACGACCATCACCAAGCACGCAATGGCTCTAGTCATGATGCCATATTAGGCAACTCCAAACACAAGTGAGGGCACAAAATGATGAGTATCTTAGGCATTACTATTTTCCTTGCACAAAGATTATCACCCTTTCAAAGATAAATTGGGTAGTTTGGATGCGAACTGGGATATATTGGATACAATGAAAAAAATCTAGGATGCGATGATCTTTCCTGAATGCGAGCCTTTGCAACTAAAGGTGAGCTTTGGAAACTAAATGCGACTCTGGATCTGAAAAAAGAGAACACAAATTAGCAAAAATAAACTTAGAAATGAGGATAAATTTGAGGATATGCCCCATGGTGGGGCCAGAAATGTGTGTGTATTTTTTGGACCTGCAAGCTGCAACACAACACTTTAATATATCATTGCATTAATGAAAAAAACATGAAATATGAGAGTAAAAGCGCATATAAATCACTAAAACCTACATATTTATCCCTATCTAAGAAGAGTATGATAAATGCTATAATTTCCCCTTAGATTATGCATAAATCAATGACACATTCATCCTTAGAATGGAAGATTTGAGAGAGAATGCAAGCTAAATGCTCAAACAAAGTTTATTTTAGTGCTCCCAAAGAGAAATTATGTAATTAATATGCAAATAGAATTATAAATGCACTTAGATTGTTAGAAATCAGGGCAACATAAGATTACTTTCAAATTCTAAAGATCAAGGGCCCATTGAGCTCAAAATTCATTCCTTTTATAGAATAATTTGAGGAATGAGAGGTCAAGATTGAGTTGTGAAGAGAGGTGGAGATTGAATCCTTGGTGATCCATGTGAGGTTATCCAAGTGATTTAACTCTCATTGGCTAAGGGATTGAATTTTCATTTTGCAAGTGACTAGTTGTAATTAGGGAATTTATTTAATTCCTTTTAATTAATTACCTTAGCCATGTATTTAATTATTTTGATTTGATTCAATTGGCTAAGGCAATTAATGTAAAATAGTGATAAGATCACTTTGATTTTTAGGAAATTAAATTTGATTTAAATTAATTATGCCAATTAATTGAAGAATTATCTTGACATAATTAGGGGTATGATCACACTTAGGGAAAATAGGGTCTCTGGTCAAAGGAGACCAAATTAGGGTGGTTACAATAGCCAATTTATTGCCATCGATCCATTTAATATTCTTAAGAAAGGAATCATAATCCATAATCTCTCTCTTCACATTACCTTTCAAAGCCTTATTGATGAGGGTACAAGTCTTCTTCTGTGAAGAGGGAATATTATATTTAGAGCTAATGATATCCCACGACCCTAGGTTCCCATCCATCAAGAGATCCTAGATCAGTGAGATCCCTTCAAAATTCCAAAGTTTAGTAGAACAAATTTGTGTAAGAGCTAGGGGTTTATCATTATAAAACAACCCCCACCAAATAGAGCGGTCACTAACAGTATAGAAAGGAGGACCCCCTACAACACCCATATCTAGAATGAACTCTCATACCTGAATCCATGCTTTCCAAAAAGAGTGGAAATTTTTTGATCCAAACAACTTTTGTTTGCAATCCCCCATCACAATGTCACTTATTGGAACATCCCTCCAGTGTTTGTCTTTTCTGATTACAGATCTCTCAATGTTATTCCGGATAAGAACTTTCCAAGATTCATTACCCCAAAATTCTTTGAAGATCCATTTAGATGCCAAAGTTATGCCATGTATTTTTATGTCTTTCAAACCCAAGCCTCCATATCTTTTCTCCTAATAGCACCACTCCCATTTCATACAATGCCTCTTCCTATTTCAAGGCCCATCAGACCATTAAAAATCTCTAAGAATATTTTCAATCATGTTGCCTCGAGTATTAGAAAATAACCATGCCGAAGCATAATACATATGGTGGGAAGAGAGGACTTTTTGTATAATTTGAACTCTACCAGTAATAGAAAGAGTCTGAGTTTGTCATTTTATGTGTTACTTTTAATTTTATCATAGATCCAATCCCACATGCTTGCAATATTGGGCTCAACAGAGAAATGAATACCTAAATATCTAAACATCTTGTTAGGTCCAACCCATTTCCATCCTTTCTGACTTACCCAGTAAGGAGGCTCCTCTGACCATCCCAACATAGTGGATTTGTTTGGAGATACTTTAGAGCCTGAATCTTTATAGAAAAATTCAAGCCTTTTAACTGCAATGTCAAAGTTACCTTCTGAGATTTCTATCAAAAGTGTTGTATCATCTGCAAACTAGGCATTAATTAATTCTTCCTTATTGGGGAGAAATATTACTTTAATAAGAGGACCCAAGATCTGTTCTTTGAGAATATAGTAAAGAGCATCTGCAAAAATCACAAACAGAGAAGGGGAAATTGGGCACCCTTTCCAAATAGATCTCTTAAGCACTATAGGTTCTGAGAGAGACCCATTAATATCAATCACTTTAGAAGAATCCTTAAATAATATGTTTATCCAATTACAAAAATAGTCATGAAAACCAAAGGATTTTAACATCCCCAGCACAAACTTCCATTATACCCTATCATATGCTTTTTCCAAATCAAGCAAAATCATAGCCATCTTTTGTCCATCAACCTGAGCTCAATACATAGCTTCCCAGCTGGTAACCAAATTTTGTAGTATGTTCCTTCCTTGAATAAATCCAGTTTGAATGTTAGATATAAAGTTTTACAGTAGAGGAGCAATTCTTCTAGCTAATACTTTGGCCAAAATCTTGTAAGAAAGGTTCAATAGAGTAATGGGCCTCCAATTTCTAACTAGTGTTCTATCTCCTTCTTTGGGTATAAATTTAACAACCCCTCTATTGATATTAGCTCCAGGAGATCCTTTATTCATGGCATCTTCATAGACATTAAGAAGTTTAGGCCCTATCCATTCTATGTTCCTTTTAAAGAACTCAATAGGGAGTCCATCTAGTCCACGTTCTTTTCCATTGGAAAAGGAGTCAATAGCTGATTTGATTTCATCAAGAGATATAGGTTTACCAATATGTGAAGCATTATGTTCTAAAATTTTATGGTGGATAAGCTTAAGACACTTATCTAGTGCCTCTTGACTCTCTGTTGAAAATTCTAAGGAGAACACATTTCTATAGAACTGATGAAAAAAATCTTTAATGACCTCTGGATCATTGGTGTTACCATACTCCAATTGTATTTCTTCAATCACTTCCCTTTTCTATTTAGCTCTGATGATGTTAAAAAAATAACCAAAACCTTTATCTCCCTCTTTAATCCAGTTCATTCTAGCTTTGATTTTCTTTCCTTGAGTCTTATATCTCTGAATCATTCTCAATTTATGCTTAGTATTAGCTAGATCTACTTCAAGAACTGTATCCATATCTCTAGTTTGCAGTTCTTTCTCAATGGTGTTCAGATTGTTCTACCAAAATGTTTCTTCTTTATTTCTATCCATGGCTATTTTTTTCCCAATGATTTAAAAATGTTCGTCTGTGCCTCCACCAACATCTCCCACATTTCTTTAGGATCTAAAAGAGGATTACAAATCTTGGTCAAATAAGTGACCATGTCAATGGAATCAAAATTATCTTTATCATCAACTAGGGAGACATTAAGCTTAAAAGACTTACCTTTCTTCTCTCCTTGCCCTGTATCTCCAAAAATTTCAAATTTAATGCAAGAATTAATAGGTAAGTGATCAGAAATAGAGGCAGGATAGACTGAAACCAGAGCATGTCCACCTTTAGATATAAATGAGAAGGCCGAGGCATCCCCATAGAACCTATCAAGCCTACAATACACCCTCTGCTTTCCCCCTTGGTTGTTGCACCATGTGAACCAAATATCCCAAAATCCCCTACAAACAACCAAGGATTTCGGGGAAGATGCTTAAAACACCACTCCCTAAGTTTTTCTCTCTCCCTATATTTGTTAGATGCATATACATTGAAAATCCCAATCACCTCTTGCTGAATCTTCAAAGTCACCCAAATAATTATCTAACAAGGGGAGCAACCATGACTAACTATCTGATCAGCCCACTTGGGATTAATGAGAATGGCCACCCCACCTTTGCCTTACTCATGATTCGAGTGGAAACCTATATATTTCTCCCAAAGAAATTTAAGGATAGTATGAGCATGAAAACCTACAATTTTGATTTCTTGCAGACAAATAATATCCTTGAACACCAACTTATTACACCATCTCCTAACAAAATATTTTCTATCAGGCATCTCTGGCCCTCTAACATTCCAGCTATGGATGTGCATCATGATAAACCATTTGGAGGAGGGTTTTGTGCCCTTGTACAATCTGTTAAAACAATTAGGGAGACTATTTTTGCCTTTGTTGTTGTTGGACAAGGAGTTTCTATTTCCCTTCTTCCTCTTCTTTCTAACCACTTCTGTAAACCATTCATCTTTGTTGAAAGCCACAATTTGGAGGGATTCAAGTGGGACAGTTAATTCCACACTCAGGGGCTATGTTTTTTTTGAGTTTTTATTTTATTTTATCATCTTTTTCATTAATAGTGACAATAAATAACTGTTGGACATTCGATTTGGTGTGGGCTGCATTATTCCCCACAGTATCAGAAGACTCCTCTATTCATAGGTGGGCATCTAGGGAAGAAGGAATCACTTCCTCCACATAAGTCAAAGTAGGAACAACTTTAGAATCCTCATCAAACAAAGGATTAGACAATGTAACAAAAGTATTTTTATCAACAATATCTGTATGAGAATCATTATTTATTGCAGAAGAGTGTTTCTCCTTAGGATGTCTTACTGTCTCATTCAAGACCCAAGTGCTAGGGTTATTGTGTGGATTAATCTATTCTTTATAATTTTTGCACCCATTATCAAAGTATTTATTCACACTATTATTGTCATTACCTTTATTATTAGAATTTGTCACAATATTAAAATTTTCTTTCTACACATGTTTTAAAGCAGGACAATCTTTCTTTGTGTGCCCATTACATCTACAATGAAAACATACATTAAGGTTCCCTAATAATGAAACTTCCTAGCAAAATTATTCACCATCAAATTCCAAAGAAATGCAGTCAGGAAAGTCAACCTCTGGTGCTAAAGCAATCAACACCCTGGCATTGAAATAAGGGTGACCCTCAAATGTTCAATTTGTAAAATTGAACCCAAAGGATTTAGGATTTGAGCTATAAACGACCAAAATTCAACATGCAGATTTTTAATTTCAACCCAATTTGGAGTCGACGTAGCAACCACTTTGTCAAAATTACCCTTTGGAGTCCATGGAAAAGCTCTAAACATAGAACAACCCACATTCCAATTTTTTTAAATCCAAAACCCTTTCTTGCATATTATGGTTTTTTTAAAAGATAACAAAGAGTCCTTTCTATATCATTCTGCAGTAACTAACAAAAAATCCAAGTTTCTTGCCCCAAATCGAGGCTAAATAGTCATAGAAAAACTTATGAGATGGCAATGAATCTTTATCTAGAAAGACAAAGAAAATGGAAATACTTTTTAACCTACTCTACTCGGCCTTAATGACATTAACCATATCTTTGTTGGGTGAAAGAGAGAGGGTTTTTAGACTTAGATAAGGAGACCTACCATTCTCTCCTCCGACACCACCAGACTTAGTATCTCCTCCATTGCTTTGTCCACTTCCATCGGATGCGGCCCTTCCCACATCTCCGTGTTCTACACCCACCATTATCCTACTAAAGACTCCATTAAAATCTGCACTCGATGAGAATAATGTGGTATTTTTGGCCACCACTTGTTTATAAGACAAATTTCCTTTGGAATTACCATCATTAATAGTGTCTGAAATCTCATCGCACTTCTCATTAATGCTTGCCTCCGCATCTCCCATAATGATTTCCACATCCTTCTACAGGATATCCACATTATTAATCAGACCTCCCATCACACCCGCGAACCAGATGAGGGAAATGTTCGCCCAAGATCACAAAGGCAAAAACAAGGGCACAATAAAGACATAAAACACCAAGAAAAAAGGAAATAGCATGCAAGAAATAGAAAATGAGACCCAAGATAACATAAGGAAGACACATCACACAATAAAACCAACCACGCGCTTAGCACGCCACCTAAGGGAGGATGCCAATGTCATCCTTCCTCAAATGCAGACCAGTGGCAGAGTGCATTTCCATTTTTGTCTTTTGTCTTTAATTAATTAATTAATTAATTTAAAATACAACCCCTTTATTAATTCAATGTTATGAAATCTCTATGAGGACCTCTTAATTATGAGTGTGTCCAATTTATTATTTCAAATATTTCCCTCATCTTTTATACATAGACCCTATTTCAAATTAGGTGGCTTTTTGTATTTATTTAAAATCCAAACCCAATCTCATGCATGTTTTTGGATTTTCCCATTTAATAATTGGATCCCAATTTAAATTTTAGCCCTTTTTGTTTGGGATTGGGTGCCCCACAAGGAATGGGGAAAAATATTTTTCTCCACACCTTGGGTTTGTGCCCCATTCCACTTAAATGTGGCCTAAATTTAAATCGAATAAAGCTCTTGGGTTTTAGTAGGATATTCAAATCCCCGTCGACCTTCTTCAAGTTTTGAGACATGAAATATATTAGAGAGGTATAAAATAAATGCTACATCCCTCATTTTTAAAATCTATGAAATCTCATTCTTATCCAAGCAAGAATTCAAGAAATCAAGCATTCAATTCAAGGAGTTTATTCACATTGACATTTCATCCATTCAAACATCAAGCATGTAAGACAAGGAATGAAGTATAGATCAAGGAATTTTCGAAGGCATCTATGATCTTCCTATCTTATATCCAAGTTCAAGACAACATTGCAAGCATATTCATGAGCAATTCAACACTTGTGAAGGCATACGTTTCATTCAAGTCTTTTCTACTAATAACATGTTATTCATTTTATGCAAGTTTAATTTGTTATCATTGTTAATCCTAAAAAGTGGTTTGACTAAGGAAAATCCTTTTATCTCAACAAAATTCTGATTTTGTGTGTGTAGGTGACATGTGGAAAAGCTTTGAGATCAACTACAGGTGGATTTAACAACATGTTATAGGTGGTAAAACTTTCATCAAAATTTACTAGGACTAGGGTGCCTCCCAGGGCCTCTAGCAAGCGAGGTTGAGCCATACCCTCTAGGTTGCCCTATTATTGCCATTTCTTACTAAAATTTGTATCATAGGTTAGTCTTTGTTTCATATTTCTATATCAAGTTTTAGAAATGAGTTTGTTGTCTGTGATATCTCTGCATGTTAAATTTATCCAAATTTTTCCTTACATCTTGAATTTTCAATTTATATTTTACATAGTCAACTTTCAACGCAATAGTAAAGGAATTCTTGCATCTTTTTAGGGTTTGAGCCTCCTTGAGCCTAGTGTATTAGATTTTATTCTTATGTGTGAGAGAAATTTAGGTGTGATCTTCCTAGTTTCCTTGCCTAATCCTTAAGGTGAATATGTTTCTTTGGATTCTTTTGCAAAATAAAATCTTAACTACTGACAATTTGTGTCACAGAAGATTTTTCATTCCCAATCCGTACTACCTTTTCCTAGTGGAAGAGGAATTTGTAGATCATTTAGCTATTCATTTTTCATTCTCTACCTCTATCTAGAGAATAATTATACAAATCTTCAACTTATGTTGGGTTCTCCCTAATTTTATTCAAGATCCCTTCATGAAATGGTGTTTCCCTAGTTCCAACAAGGTTCTGAAATCTATTTGGTCCCTCATCTTGCCTCACTTTCTTTGGGGAATTTGGAAGGAGCACAATAATCATATCTTTAGATATATAGATTTCCCCTTTGATATTGTATTTGAAAATATTCATAGATATTTTTGGGATAATTCCAATACTGTCATTTCTATGAAGGGGATTCTTACAGATCAAAGTTTTAGTCGACTGGGGGATCTCTACATGGCGACTCTCAATTTTCCTTCCAAGAATGCTAGAGAAGGATGTGTCTAGAACTTCCCTCCTACTAGTTGGGTTAATATTAACTTTGATTGGGTGACCAAGGGTAACTTAGTGTTGGTAGAGGTGGCACTCTCCTTGGGAATACAGACCAACCATCTTGCTGAGGCGATGGGAGCTCACAAGGTTTTGAAGCTTGCCAAGAAGTTGAATAGTTCTAATGTATGGATTTAGGGGGGATCTAACAATATCATTAGATGACTTAAAAGTGTTTGATTCCACTCATGGAATATTAGTATCTTAATGTCCTCCTCCTTTGATATTATAAATTCCTTTGATAAAATTCATATCTCCCATGACTATAAGGAAATAAATACTATGGCTGACTGGTTATCCAATGTCAAAGTTAAAGATTACTCACCCATCATGGGGTATGGTGAGTTGGATTTTAGTAATGATACCAAGGCCATATTAAGAATTGATCATACCCATGGGAAAGTGGGATTTAATGTCATTTATTCCAATGACAAAGAGAATTGATAGATTTATTATGTTTTATGGTGATATCATTCCTTTCAACAAATTGGATAATTAATTCCTAGGGCCTTCGCACGCTTTCTGGGTGTTTAAGGCTTTAATAGGTTCTAGTATTGCTAAATATGGTAGTGAAAAAATTACCTTCTATCTGATGTTTATCCTTTGTGCCATTTGTGATATGAATTGTAATCTTGTTATGCATAGAATGGGAAGTGATAGGAAGAGAACTGAGCCCTTGGTGTGCGATGAGTGGAGGTTGATGCCTAGGGTCTGGAAGCTTTTATAGAATGGTCAAGTGATTGTGTTTATGAAGAGACTCCATGGTTGTAACCCTACAGTTACAAGGTTTTTAAAGAAAGAATGGCGGTATGGATGTATGAATATATGTGGGAGAAATGTTACTATTAATGAAGGGATTATTGTTGAAGTGACTGGGATTCCCCTTGAGGGCATTAAGTTTTATAGGGATCGTAAGATCATGGAGGCCATTGTGAAAAGATTTCCTAAGGAGGAGGAAGAGAAGTAGAGGCTAGATAAAAATAATAAAAACTACTTCTCCCAACTATCATCAAGACGAACCGACAGAGGGTTCTATCTGCAATCATGCACTACTTCACCCTGGATGGGTGTTTTATGCTCATCTATGGCTACCATTTTGTTCTCCTTAACCAATTCCTCTATAGGGAAAAGGTATCTCTGCCTTTACTTGAATATTTCCTTGAGTGCAAATATTTTTGATACTAGGCCTAATCCAAGTAGCAACCCAAACCTCCATGATGGTCTTATGGTGTTAATTTATGAATATTTTAAAATTCATACTGATGAGCATCTTGTTATTGAAAATGTGGACTCAGATAATCATTCTAGTGAAAGGGATGATAAGGATGATGGTTCTAAAATGGATTCCAAGTGGGATTTGGATACCCCTCTTAAGTGGGTTTTTAAGTAGAAAGGGAAAACCAATACTCCTTCCTTCTCCTTGGTTGTCAAGAAGAACAAAAAGACCCTAAACTCGGGGTTTAGGAAGTAGAAACAAATTATTGAGGACTCTGAGAGTGATTGGAAAGAGTATGAGGCTGAAGATGGTGGGGGTTCAAACACTAAGGCTAAGGTAGAGCTTATGGCTTCCCCTCTAAAAAGGAAAACAAAGCTTTCTCTCTCCAAAACCATGATAAAATATAAGGGTTTAAATATTTTTCCCTCCCCTCCTCCTGAATCCCCTAGGGCTGGAGGGTCTACCCAGGGCGATCTTTACCATAATAATGTGATCGTGGATGATGGTATTTCTCATGGTGGTAAGGAAGCTTTAAACTTGGACAATGAGCCCTCTGGGGAAGGTCTCATTTTTAGATCCCTGGATTCTTACAGTGAAGATAATATCCTAGAGATGGCTAAAAATGGTGCCTTGGGCTTTTAAAAAAGCATAAACCGGGTCTCTTAGGAGGTCAAGGGGATCAAAATAAAATAGAATGCTATGTCCAAAAATTTAGATGCACTAGAAATGATGGGAGTGGGAAAGGACATCACTTTCTCTAATAATGTGAAAGACCTTACTAAATTTGTGGGTGATGTTGAGGCTATGGTTGTGGAGTTTGACGAGAAATTTGATACCATGGAAGCTAGGATTGACAACATTGATGTGACTCTAAAGAAAATAGGGGAAAAAATTATAATATCCTTAAGGCATCTGTTGAGCATTTGAATATTCTGGTGGGGAAGCTAGAACAAATCAACTAGGAGAAGGTCATTGTCCATGTGGATGAGGTGAAGGATACCAGTCCTGAAGAGATTGTTGGTATCAGGATGAGGACTCGTGCTAGTGCCAAGAAGAACGAGGCCCTAAAGGATAATAAGGAGATTGAAGATCCCAAATCTGTTTCTAATAAGATGACACATCTGGTGATTGAAGCCACTGAGCTTCTTAAAAATGTTTCTTAGTATTTTTTGTTCTGCTCCTTTTGTTGTCTTGTTGTTGGCATTTTTTCTGGCCCCTAGTTGCATGTTGTATTTTTCTTTGTTCTGTCCAACTTGTTGGCTTAGTGTTTGTTAGGCACTATTTTTTTATGATGGACTTTATTTATCATATATATGTAATCCTTTGTAATTGGGTTTCGGGTCCCTAAAACCTGTTTTTCACGTAATAAAAAACAAACTTCACCCTACCATCCTCAAGCACCATATCTTTGACAAGATGATAATGAATATTAGTGTGCTTGGTCCTAGCATGAAAATTTGGGTTCTTAGCCAGAAAAATTGCACTCTTTATATTTCCTTGTATTATTCCAATATCTGAACACATTCTCTTAAGCCAAATGGCTTATTTACAAGCATGAGTTGTTGTTGTATACTATACTTTAGTAGTGGAGAAATAAATCACAACCAATTTCTTATTTATCCAAATAATTGCACCACCAAATAAAGTAAACACATAAGCACTAGTGGATATTTTACTATCTTTACCACCTACCTAGCCTTGAAGTACCCTTCAAATATATGAAGAATCTTTTAACTACATCTCAATGAAATTTACCAAGATTAGACATATATCTTAAAAGAAATTTCACTGCTTGGATAATGTTTAGAGTAGTACAAACCATAGCATACATCAAACTTCCAACTGCACTCTAGTAAGGTACTCTACTCATGTCTTCCATCTCTAATGGGGATGTAGGATAATCTTAAGTAGATTAATTTGTTCCAACTATAAAAGGAACACATAATGGTCTACAATACTACATGTTGAACCTCTATAAAAATGAGTTCACATTTTTAATTTTGTCTAGCCATAGTTTTTTGTTCACTCTATCTCTTCTAATATCCATGCCATAAATGTGTGTTGCTCTACCAAGATATTTCATTTCAAATTTAGCAGCAAGCTATAATAATACCTTTTCCTTTACTAATAAATAACATATATCAATATGTAATGTGATGTACTGGAAATGATCACCGTCATATTTAAAATAAACTTAGGGATATGATTTCAAACACTCAAATTCCAAACTCAACAAATATGTATCAAATTTTTGGCACCACATCCTAGGACTCTACTTGTGGCCATGAAAATATTTTTTCAATTTAGAAACCATATTATTTTTACCTTTTACCACGTAGTGCTCTGTTGGCAAGTGATCAATTTTTTATGTTATGAATCACTTTTTTGTTGTCATTTATGGCAACACATCTAGCATATTGATCGATTGAATAGAAGTTAAGTTTTGGTGATTCAGTTCTGAAATTGACTAAATAAAAAAGTAGAAATACAGAGGCATTTTGGGTATCAAAGATCAAGATCAAAGATGCTTTGAAAAATGCAAATGCTCTGATGGAACAAATGAAGAATGAGGCTGATAATTACAAGAAAAAGTATCTAGAATTAGAGAAATACAATCAAATCATAAAGGGTGAACTTTTTGAGAAAAAGAAACACATTGAGAAACTTCACATGAGCAGTGACTTGATCAATGAACAAAGAGATAGACAAAAACCTAAAGGAGATATGACTGGTATTAGCTTCAATGAAGCTGAATATTCCAAGAATCAAGAAGAGAAACAAGATGCAAAGATTGATGCACAAAAACCTACTCTTGAAGAACCTAAAGAACATATCAGACCTTTCAGAGATAGATGTTTTGGTTATAAAAAGTTTGGACACATGAAAAGAGATTACAGAGGTAATGCCCCTTTCAAAACTTTTTCTGGTTATTTTTTTAACTGTAATGCATATGGGCACAAGAAGACAGAATGTAGAAAAACTGACCAGACTAGATACAGACAAGACAACAATAGAGGAGAATCAAGAGCTAAGATCACATGATGCAAATGCAACAAACTTGGACACATTGAAAGGAATTGTAAACTAAAATTTAATCAGGACATAAGACCTCCTATATGTTACAAATGCAACAATCCAGGTCATATAGCAAAGTTTTGCAGGTATAATGGAGTAAATAACAGAAGAGTACCACCTCCTATGAATACAAAGAAGAATGACAATGATACTTGTAAAAGTACTGCATAAATCAAGAGTGATTTTGATAGTTGTTTCAAGAAAGAAAAAGATAATAGCAGTGGTAAGATATGGAAGATCAAAGAGACAAGTTAGATATTAGTTCAAGAAGAGACAATAGATGCTACTAGATCTTTGCCTGATGCTAGAAAAGAAGAATCGGCCTAATTGGTTGATCGTGGCCTTAGGGGGAGAATTGGATGATAAAAAAAGAATATATCCAACCCCTGATTATGTGGATTAAGCTCTAGCAAGCTTAGGTATGATATTGGCCAACATCATGGAATGTGTATCTAAGAGCGCAACATCAGACGATGCATATATTATGATCGCGATATTTATGACTGACTGGACAGTATTGGGTAATGTGAGTTTTTAACACTTAAAGATGTATAAAGCACCTAATGGTTATCTATTTCCTTACCATTTGGTGACAAGTAACCTAAGGAAATTAGAGAGCAGATAGATTCAGACTATATAGCAACTACCTTGTGTGATCGATCAAAGCGAATACTCAAAATTCAACATATAAAAGGTATTTACATCATTTACATCTACATAAGCTATGGATGCACCTTTGATATATGATGTTGTGGATAGACCTAGGTATAAATTGAGGAAACATCCTTTTAAGTCATGTGAAGACAAACTTGAAGGAGCATTTTCCTAGACATCGCATAACGTCTTACATGTAGAAGACATTAGGGCATATATTCATTGCAAATATGACATATTGGGTATTGATGAAATTTCTACTGAGATGGAGTTTATGATGGATAATGGAAAGATAAGATATGAGTTCAAACATGTAGATGAGTTAAACATTATGAAAATTCTGGACTTATACGAATTTAATGAAAAGGAATGGTTTAAAATATTGCTGAGAAAAGTTCATGATCAGTTTATCTAGATATGTGAGCAACATGTGAAGATTTGTAGTTAAATGATACATGAGATCACTAGATTGGATAATACTGGAGTCATCCCTATGGTGGAGAAACATATAAAGAAGCAAGTTGAAACCCTAACACACTCAAAATGGGATAGGTGAGCTATGACAGTGAATGACATTTATCTACAGGATGTGAGATTGATTTCGATGATACTTGGCTACAAATTTTACTATAGTAGTAGACCTAATTCATTATCTGTAGGAGTAATTATGATGGCTTACAAAATGGTGAAAGAAAATAATAAGTACAACCTATGCGAAGTATTGGCACAACAATTTTTGGAGAATGTCAATTTGATAAATAAAGACAAGTCCAAAACCTTCAGATTTGGTTCACTACCAATCCACATGTACATTCACATTGAGCACAGATTTCCAAGTATGCACCCTAGTGGCTGGAGAAAGGGGATACCTATTGGTATTGAGATTTCTGAGAGCTACCAAAGATATAATAACACATGGGTTGATGGAGAATTATTTGGAATGATTAAGATTCTTCAGAGGTGGATGAAAGAGAGATACAGGATTCCTGAAGACTTGGTTGAAAAATATAAGGACACAATATGTTTTATGGTTGAGACAAAATATGTGTCTTTTGAATTATTTATACCAGGATGAAATGGTGTTATCTTATGGGATATGAGGTGAGTTCATAATTCCTAAATATGCAGATCAAACATCTTTTGGCATCTGAAGTAGATTCATTTGAGGAGAGATGGGGTACTTATGAAGAAAAATCAGCTAAAGTAAGAGAGGAACAGACCAGAGGCTTGAGGAAAAGGAAATTAGACAATATTATTCATGAATGTGGTGTTAAGGCAGGATTGACTGGGGAAGAATTGAAGGAATTAAAGAAGAAGTTAGTAGAATGTTCTTCTGGATTGGCAAGTACTGCTACTGTAGCCCTTCCACATCCTGAAGTTGTGATAGTAGACACTCCACCTTCTACTGTTATTGATTTTACCACCCCTTCATCACCACTGAAAACATCACAAGAAGAGGCAGTTAATATTGCACCTCATAGAAGCACTAGATCCAACAAACTAGATTCACCACCTAAAGTACAGAGGACTGAGAGAGAAGAGAAGAAAGTTGAAAGTGATAGACATATATGGAAACCATACTTGAAAATGATTGAGAAGAGAGATATTGAGCAAGGGAAGCTAGTTTCAATAAACAAGTACTATGATAGGTATGAGGAAGCTGATAAACTTATGATTGAAGATATTATAGTAAATCACCTACTTGTTTTCAAGAAAAAATTGTTAGAGATAGAGGGCAGTGTACCTAAAGAGTTGTATGGAAGACTGGAAATAAGAAAACATTTAACACATATTGAAGATGAGACTATCATAAATCAAGCAATTGATAACATGTTACATGTAATTTCTATGCGAGAGAGAGAGAGAGAGAGTATTTGGTGAACTGAAACCTTTATTGAGGACCAAGGAAAGGTTAGTAAAGATTATGGCAAGAAAGTATGATGAAATTATTGAATATATTCAGAGAGAATTAGATCAGATACTAATGAATACTATTCTTGAGAATACTCCACCTCCTAAACCTACAATTCCTACACCTTTAGGAATGGGAGAGAGTTCCAAGATAGCTGAGGCAAGTGTTGAGAAGAGAAAATATGATATGCAGCCAAATTTCTATGTTTTTGGTGTGCCTGTGACTCTTGACACTTCACATAATGACAAGGATCCATTTGAAGGAAACATTGACAATACAGTGGCTGAGGATGACAGATAGAAAGAGGAAGAAAAGAGAGAGGAAGAACAGAAGGAAATGGAGCAGAAAGAAGAAGAAGCAAAAGTTGAAGTCAAAACTAAAAATGACACATCTTCTATCTTATTGTTGGCAAGTAAAGACAAACCTATTGATGTTGATGTTGATTTCATGGATGAGGATGAGTTGGTGAGTTTATCTTTCACCACACTCACTAAATAAAATGAGAGATTTGAGCAGAAAAGTGACAAGAAAACTAAGGTAATGTCTAGAGAAATCAATACTATGAACAAATTTCTTCCAGTACCTATTATTTTCCAAAGCAAAGATGATGTAGAAAACTTGAAGTTAGCACTTGACAATTTTGATGATCATTATGAGACCCTAGTGAAGATTGCAGAAGAAAATGCAGAGAAGAGCTACTTGGAGAAGAAACATATGGAAGTTTGCCAATCTATTTCATGGGATTTGGGCATTCTGAAATCTGTTATAGAAAAAGCTAAGAGTTGGGTTGCACATGGCAGGACACTATTCAGTTATTGCATGAACCCAATCAGATATGTTCAGAATGTTGAAGACATTATTGCTAAGGACAGGGCAACCTTGAACAATATTATGGACAATTGTGAGACCTCCTCATAATCAATAATGGAAATGGACAAAGAGGTAAAAAGTATTTTGGATAATTTGAATGTGTTGGATATAGAGAAAGGGAGATTCATGTCAAGATTTAGCTTGTTGAAGAGTTTAATCACTCCTAAACTATCAATTCTTGAAGTACATTTATCAGATATGGAGAAGACAACATAATCACTGACAAAATCTATGCCTATAGAGTTGAAAGTAGTAGAGACATCATCATATGCACTGAATGGACTAATTCATGTTATTCAACTATTGGTTGAATGATGGAGCTCAAAATTGAAGATCTTGGAAGTTTCTTTTCAAGATATTCTGAGAATGGTGAGAAAGCACTAATTGTATTACTTTTTATGAACCTTTGTCATTGTTTTCAAAGGGGTAGAGGACAATAAAAAACAAAAACAAAACAAAAATGGAGAATAAAAAATTAAGAGAGAAGAAAAAATGAATAAGGGAGAAGAGAGAAGCATAATAGAAGAAGAAAAGAGGAGAGACAGTTTTTGTGTTGGAACACTTAATCATTTGTTGTTAAGTGTTGCCATCAATGCCAAAGGGGGAGATTGTTGGAAAGTGATCAATTTTGTATTTTATGAATCACTTTTTGGTTGTCATTTATGGAAACACTGTTAGAATCAATTTAGAATAACTGAGAGGGGGGTGAATCAGTTATCCCTAGGTCTAGATGTACCAATTGAAACTTTATAGCATTTTAAACAACTCAAATCTGCTCGGTAGCAATAGCATAAGTCAACGACATAAATGTGCAGTTTACTATTCAAATGTAATTAGCTTGCAGAAACTTAACAGTAAAACACAACATAAACATTCACACAAGTTGACACCAATATTTAACGTGGAAACCCAATTTGGGAAAAACCACCAGTAATATGCTACCAAGTTTATACTCTTCTGAAGTGAACTCTGCTAGGAGCCAACCCTGTTAAAGGTTACAAAACACATTGCTAAATGTGACCTGGTTAAAGGATTTAATCACCCTGTCAGGAGTGGCCTTGTTAGAGGTCTTAGAACATTCCACCTGAATGTCA
>MU223089.1:5636590-5646649 GCA_018584345.1 Thuja plicata
GTGACCTGGTTAAAGGATTTAATCACCCTGTCAGGAGTGGCCTTGTTAGAGGTCTTAGAACATTCCACCTGAATGTCACCTTTCTCAAAGGATTTATACAATGACTGTTAGGTCAACCTGGTTAAAGGATTTTTACTGATATAATGGTTAGAAATTAATCAACAGGTGTGATCTGATACATACAAATTACTTTTCAAATCCAAATCCAATTCAACTCTAACGCTAATTCACTGAGTGGCCTCCATTCTCATTTCAACCTTCAGATATGCTTGGAAATCTATCAATCAATCACTTTCACAACTCTCTGCTTCTTTGCTCAGCCTTCTCTACTAGATCATGTCAATCAGTCAATTAACCATGCAATCCTATTGCATACACTTTTCACATTCATCTCTCAACTTGAATAGCCCCTTGAGGTTATCTTATACCTCTTCATCTAGGTAAAATAAATCTTTTCCTCTTAATCAAGATTGTAGATCTTAGGTTAGGTCAGATCCAACAGATCTTTCCATCATTTACATTTAATTTACTTCTCCAAAGAAATCACTAATTAAATCTTGAATCCATGCATTAATTACGATTACCCATGCATTTAAATAGTGTGGACCAATCATGCTTATCCTTAATTAACTTTACATATCCCAATAAATTCAATTATGTCGGCCAAAAAACTCAAATCTCAACAATTACCAAAATATTGTTGCTCGATCAACACTGTGTTCTTCCACTCGGTCATCACTATTTTCCTCGGCAATTTACTGCGCTCGGTCGACACTTAGAAAAAAATGCTTGGCATACAATGGTGCTTGATCAACACAAACTTTGCTTGACATATACTGTTCCCAGTAAATTGACATCATAACTTAGTGTTATAGATAAACAACACATTACTTTTTCAATGTGCCAACTGATCAAGTACCCTTGTAATTTCCCATAACTCAACCATTTCACTCAGTCTTCATGTTATCCTTGCCTTCAAATCTTCTTCAAAAATCAATAGATATGGTACTCAAACATATAGCAATAGTCTCACCAGTTAAGGTTTGACATAAATGAAAAAATAACAATTGTTTACATTTTAGCTTTCCAACAATCTCCCTCTTTGGAATTGATGGCAACACTAAACATTAAAACAATAATTTTACAAACATAGTTACCATACAATCCAAAAAGTCTTCCTGTGTTCCTTGATATGAACAAATATTTATTAATGTCTTTAGCTTCATTCTGATTCTCATCTTGTAAAACATTTCTCCCTCCATGTCTGTAATCAGACTGAAATCTTTCTATTTATGTTTATATGTAGATTCCCTCTTTCAGTAAACTCTCCCTCTAAGTAAACTCTCCCTCTTTGAAAACAATTCCAAAGATGTTGACATCTTCATCATGCAGATTCTTCTGTTCTAACTCAGTATCATATTGTTCCTATCATCTTGCTTATGATTGATCCTCTTTTCTGTCCTTGTCTTTCTTTCATAGCTTTAGGCAGCATCCTAAAGTGTGACTGCTTGTGCATCAATGTGTCAAATATTCTGAATATAACATTTGATGCAACAGTTCCAGTCTGAACTAGTTACCCTCAGTTAGGGGAATCACCCCTAATTTACCTCGTAGATACTCATGATAATCCTTGGGTAGTTTTTTTGTAAATATGTCTGCTAATTGTTCCTTAGTATGCAAATATTCCAATCTCACTTCCTTGTTTTGAACTAGCTCTCTCAAGTAATGATACTTGATAGCTATATGCTTTGTCTTAGAGTGCGTCACAGGGTTCTTAGAAATATTAATGAAACTCATGTTATCACAATATATGAAAACTAGTTCTGTGATCTCCTCTTTCATACCTTTCAGTAGTATCTTCAACACACAATGTTAGAGCAGTTAAATACTGCTGTCACATACTCGGCTTCAGCTGTAGAATTTGAGGTGCAATTATATTTCTTGCTTGTCCATGAAACCAATCTCTTTCCCAAAATAAATACGCCACTTGTGGTTCTTTTCCTATCATCCACATTTCCAGCCCAATCAGAGTCAGTGTAAACTCTAAGCTCAAACTTATCATTCTTTTTGTAGTACAGACCATATTCATTTGTTCCTTTCAAATATCTCAGAATTCTTTTTACTGCCATCATATGAGTTTCCTTGGGATTGGTAGAAAATATTACAACAATTCCTGTAACCACCTAGATTTGGTCTATTCTGACTATAGACCCTATTTGCCCTAAGTGTAATCATACTCCCAATTATGTCACAACAATGTTATTTTAGCATAATTCATTTTTAAATAAGATTTAATGTCCTAGGTGATTTTTATCACTGAATTATATTAACTACTACAGCCATACAATTCAAATCAATTCAAACGAATTAAAACAAATCAAATTTAAACATGGCTATAATATTTAATTATAAAGGAATTAAATAAACCCCTAAATCAATTGCTCACTTGCAAATAAACCCATTCCCCTAGCCCAATTAATTTAATTAAAATGGCTATAGTCCCCTTAATTATTAAAAAAGTAATTAAGTTGTTTAAATAATTAAATTTCCTATTTTTGAATGAATTAAATAAGTTTAATTTATTTCATTAAATATTCCTCTAAACCCCCAACCTAACCCAACGCAACTACTTGGACCCTAGGTTCAAACCTTTCCCAACCCTTTCACCCTTGCTAAGCATTCTTCTAATCCTAATCTAATTCTAACCCCCCTTCCTAATGATGTCACATTCCATTAAGGAAGTGATTAGGGACTCAACCCACTTGAGAAAGTCAACTTTCTCAAGCTTGACTTCTCTAAGGACCAACTTGCCAAGTTGAGCCTTACTCCCTCCCATGCCTCTTAATGAATTTCATTAATGACTCCTTAATGGATATTTCCTCTTTCCCATCCTCATTAATGCCCAAGGCATTAATGGCTCTTACACTTCTTTAATGACCTCAGGGGCTCCATTAATGAACCTTGTCTCCCCTCTCTCTCTCTCTCTCTCCCATTCTTCTATAAATTGAAGAGGTTTGGAGCTCATAATAAGCCTTAATTTTTGAATAGTAGTGTTGTTATGCCAAGATTTTGAAGGGATCTCAAAGCATTGTTATGCTACCCATTCCTTCATAGCTTCATGCACACTCCATAGTTACTTTCATGCATGGTTATAATACTCATTTTTAGACTAATATGCATGCTTAATAATCAAATAGTTGTTTTAAACTTGAATCTTTCATGCTAGGTCATTTATGTCACTAGTATTAGCATAATTTGAGGGTTGTTATGTTATTTACTACACTCATCCTAGTTAGAAAGAAATAGGTCAATGTTAGGGTTTGATATGCTCACTAACCTTTGTTTATCACTAACAGAATGACTTATTGAAGTGTTGTGTTGCAGGTAACAAGTGCAACATTTGACACACACATTTACGACACCCACCGTGGGGCCCATTTTTCAACTTGGTCCCATTTTCTAATCATTTTTCCTCTATTTGTCATCCCAATTTTCAGGTCCAGGTCCGTATCCGGTTGGGAAAGCTCATATCTAGTGGATTTGCTTGCACTGTGACTTCCTGGTCTGTATTGTGATTTTCTAGGCTTGTATCCAAGGTTTCCTGGATCGCATGTAGTTCTAGCTCGTATCTGGTAACCAGAAGTTCATATCTGGTAGCATAAGTTCGCATTCAATTTTCTACATCGCATACCAGAATTCCTGGCTCGCATCTGGTTAAGGTCTTTGTTGTCTCCATTTGCTTAATTCTAACACTTAACCAGTTGTGTTTTTTGACATCTTAAGTAGCTTAACAAGTGATTGTAGGTTCTATTCGGGAGTTGGAAGACATTTCTAACGTGTGTTTTTGTAGATAATTTTTAGTTGTTTTCAACTACTAACCCCTTTCAATGTTTTCCAAACTTAAGACCATTTCTCTACACTTGCTAAAATAACCAGATAATATGCTCTTTTCCTCTTGAGGAAAATCAGAAAGTTAGACGTTGTCTTATCATTTGTGATGAAAATAGGGGGTAAATGAACAGGCAATCACATTGTATAATTCTTTTGGATCGGTAATTAAACAAACACAAAGCATTTAAATATTGTGGGATAAATGAACAACTACATCGTATAACTTCTTTTGGGACATAGAAATTGAACAAGCAAACTCATTAAATATTGCAGCTAATTGAACAAAGAAAAACCTATTTTCAAGCATCTTGTTTTCATTAAATAGGAACATCTAAATTAGGCACAACATTGCTTGAGGGAATGAACTATTTGCTTGACTTTATTTTGGGATAAAATGGCTTAGATTAGGAGAGTATGCTCTTCTTCTTCGGAAGAATCAAAAATCCTGACATCCAAAGCTCGCCAATCCTTTGTACACATATTTAATAGTAGAGGGCCTGCCGGTTGAGAAAAAAATCTCCCGAGAATGACCCAAGTAAGGACAAGTTTTATGCCAACCTTTCCAACTCACTATAAATAGTTGCTTCCTTGTAGGCTAAAGCCTCAGAAGATGGAGCCAGTTTTGTTCATGGAATTTTGACATCATTCCTTAAACATGCTTGGGTATGTGTAGAGTAGAGCCACTTGAATATTGCTTGCGAGACTACACATATTCAGGTACTCATAGGGCTATACGCCTCAATTTTTCCTTGTGCAATTCTATGGGGGACGGTTTCGAACGGATTGCCCAATAATAGACAACAATTTCAACTAAAAGAATTCCTGATTCACCCCCAAAAGGGTGATAATCTTTGTGCAAGGAAAAAATTAATTGCCCCAAGACACTCGTCATATCGTGCCCTCACTTGCATTTAGAGTCGGCTAATACAACATCATGATTGGAGTCATTGCATGCTTGGTGATGGTTGTATTCTGATTAGCATTTGAGGGTGTGCCTAAGTCAACAAGCAAAGATTTTCATCCTCTACCTAGAAAATAGGAACAAAATGTGTGTCTGTTGCACCTCCCTAACAATGCAACACAGTTTTGTGTGTTCAAAAAGCCATTAAAAAGATAAGCTCCTTAAAACAATCGACAAATTTCAAACCTTGGAGTACAAGTGTTTTTCACGCATTACGACACCTCTTAACATAATCTGGAAACAAACAAATTCATGCACTTTGAAAATGCACTTTCCAAAAATAATCAAAATTTGACAGTCCATCATAAGCTCATATCCTGGATTTCTTGGTCTGTATCTGGTTTCCTGAGTCACATTTAGTCAGCATTAAGTCGCATTTAGGATCCTAGTTTGCATCTAGTATTCAAGATCCACATCTAGGGCATCAGAGGTTTGTATCCAAGGTTTCTTGGGTCGCATCTGGAGGCTCACATCTGGGACAGTAGGCACTTACAGACCTACTTCTTAGAAAAGCTTAGTTAATTAGGATACCCTTTTGGCTCTTTAGCTAGTTCCTGTTGTCTTTTCTAGTCTCCCTATTGAATTTTCAAAACTTTTTCAAACATCTACCTTGCATGCTTAGTCAGTCTTTCACAATCGGTTCAATACATGTGGTCTACCCGCTTTCTACCAACAACTTGGTTCCTAGCTCACTATCATGGAAATTTAACCCTCTGATGCTGGAATCATTTACGTCCACCAACAACAAACAATTACTCTTACCTAGACACACCCACTTGAACGGTTTTAAACTCTCACTCACACTATTGGGAAACATTGACAAAGTTGAGAAATAATTTCATGGTTAACACAAAATGCAACAAGTACACATCTAAAGGATCGAAAGTACCTCCTAAAACACCACACTTTCAAGGGGAAACATCTCATAGTTCCCTACTCGATCTAGACTCCCCACAAATGGATAGAAACACTCGCAGATGGAGTGAGGCTTTTGAGGAATATAACAATGGAAAACACCAAAAGCCCAAAGATATAGATGAGGAAGAAGAACCCACATTCGATCGTCCTTTATTTGAGTCCGACAGTGAAAACAAAATCACTGAAGAAGAATATGAAAAACTCAAATAGAGCAAGAGATTCCATAAAATAATGGAAAAGATGATTGATGAAGATAAAGAGAAATACTTCCTCCATCTAGCATCCACAAGTGTCAAATTACCTAAGGATTACGATGTGGAACAACTCAAAGAAAAGGAGGTACCAACTCCTATATCTATTCTTACCAAATAACTCACATTGATGCGAATAGAGCTTACAAATCTCAAACAAGAGAAGACTAAACCAAAATCACCATACTCTTTGGACTCCATTTGTTCATTCCCCTTTGATAAGAGTATTACTATGATCCTGTTTCCTCCTAATATGGCAAGACCTAAGTATGTAAAGTACACAGGAGAAACTGACCCACATGATCATGTGAGAGAATTATGTTCTCTGAGCATAGAATACATGCACAAACCTACATACCTCATGCGACTATTTCTAGGAAGTCTAGGAGGTAATGCCATGGAGTGGTTCTCAAAACTAAACCCTAAGGTCAAAACATTTGAGGAGCTGATTCAACGCTTTATCCATCATTACTCCTATAACATACAACATGATGTGACCATGATAGACCTATGTAATACCAAACAAAAGATTGGTGAATCATTTACACACTTCCTACAAAGATGGAGGAAGATCTTTGCATGATATTCAAGGGACATTCCCGAATCAGAGAAGATGAAGATCTTCGTTAATAACCTGGTGCCTGAATTGAACTATGCATTACAAATGCAAGACTCACCAAGCTTCGACAGAATGATTAAGAATACCCTTCGTATCAAGGAAGTCATGGTCAAAAGGTCAGAGACCACCCTTCAAAATGAAAACAAAACCAAAAAATCCAACTCCAAGCCTAAATGGTTGAAGCAAAACAAGAATGTTGTTAAAGATGGAGTAGTTGACACCTCTAACATTAACCCTAAACTTGAGGTGTTCAATCTGACTAATAGCATGCAGGAAAGCAAAGACACCAAGATCATGACCCCCATACCCAAAGCAAACAATGACAATAGCAAGGGATGAACATGGACTTCAAAACCCCAAAGAACATTTACTCCTTTGGGAGAGCCTCTCAAGACTATTTTGAAGACACTATTGGATAACAAAGTTCTCACAATTCATGATTCCAAACCATGGGAACCAGAAGTTAAACCAAGGTGGTGGGATGATAATTCCTATTGTTTCTTCCATAAAAACAAGGGACACAAAACTAATAATTGCCTTAAACTTAAACATGTCATTCAAGACCTCATTGAAGGCGGTAAGATAAAAGTGGACAGACACACTACCAATGAGGATCGTACAACATTCAATAAACCATTTCATAATTATGACAAAGGAGAAACATCTAAAGGGAAAGGTAACGAAGTCAACTACAACTATTCCAATAATGACAATATGATCAATATGCTAGATGTTAAAATAGAATCAATTAATATGGTCACAATTAAAGGTGTTTCATTCCACTCAAATGTCATAACACAGAGCCAAGCGCAGGTCACGATCAGAGGACCCCCAAAACCAACATCAACGTCCAAGGTTCCTATCATTACTATTCCTAAACTAGCAGAAAAACATGTGGTTAATATTCCTAGAGCAAAGTATGACTTGGTAGATCAATTTCAACGAACCCCTACCAAAATTTCCATTTTTGAGTTGCTCAAAATATCCACAGTACATAGGGAAATCCTAGAACAAGCTCTACATGCTGCTAACATCCCAAAGGATATTGATATAGACAAATTCCAAGCAATGGTCAATCACATCTCAGCGCCACATTATCTCTCCTTTTCTGAAGAGGATGATAAGTCATTGACACATCCACATAATCAACCCCTCCATATCGAAGTCCTTATTCATAAATCCCATGTTAGATGCGTGTTGATAGATGGAGGCGCAGGATTGAATATATATACACTTGATCTAATCAAGAGACTGGGTCTCTCAGAATAGACAATTGAATCTAGAATCAAAATAACTATCAAAGCTTATGACGAGGAAGAAAGATCCTCCAAAGGTCTCATTGTTCTGCCTATCTGGGTCAGACCAATTGAGAGGAATGTCATTTGTCAAGTTCTGGATATACCCCTGGCCTACAATATCATGTTGGGGGAGACCATAGATTCATGAAATGCAAGTTGTGCCATCCACTTACCACCAGTGTATAAATTTTCCACATAATGGGGTGGAAGTGACGATTCCTGCAGATGCTAACTACACTTGTAACAATATCAAAGCTGGTAGTATGATCCCACATAACAAGGAGGCTATGGATATGATTTCTCCTGAAACTACCAAGGACATGGTTATGAAGAGTTTTGGAAAAACCCTAAAACTTGAAGAAATAGGTATGGGAGAGTACAAGCTGGACCTAACTCTATCACTGACAGAACTTCCAGTGTCACCAAGATCTTATGGAAAACCTTCCTCGACATTCACACCTACAACATCCAAGGAGCCAGAAGTACACAGAGAGACTAGTGTGGTAAAGGCATCCACATCTTCTTTAGATAACACAGAAGAACATGCAGTCTTGGACTGGCTTTACAAAGGAAAACCAGTGGAAGCTGAGGTCAAACATGTAGAGATATCCCAAGAATAGTATGTCAAAGGATATGATTTCCTCAAACAAATGGGATACAAAAGAAAGGAACCTCTAAACGACATAGATCAAGGGCTTATTGAGCCTATACCCACGGAGTTCCGGAATACTAGAGACAAAACAAGACTGTGTTTTAATACTAAAACTGATAAACCCGCTTCAAAAGGTAGTCCAAACTCAGATAAAGAGAGTGATGAAACAGACAAACTAGAGCAGTGGTCCTATGAAATATTATTACATGTTGGCGCAGAGGATCCCAAATACCAAGGAAAATGTTATGTACCTATCTTTGAGGTACCACAAGATCTTCACACCCCTTTGTTAGCACAACCTCCCATTCAAGAGGTAGGAGACACAACAGTAGCTGGTCCAGAGATATCATTGATAGCAATAGTTACTCAAGACACACCCCAACAACAAGATTTACATCCTAACTGGGGGAAATTGGTCACTGTTTCACATATCCTTGATCTACCCCACTTTGATCCATAGGTAGCTAACCGGGTACATAAAATAACCATTGCTGAATACTTAAAAAGATCTGATGATGAGGTCACCGACTCTCATGATTATGAATGGGATGAGCTATCTATCACCACTAAAGATATTGGAATAGATACAATTCACATGTTTGCGGCACCCTCAGCTCCTTGTGAACAGCCTAACACTGCTCCCAATGAAACTGACAATCCTGAAGTAGAAGAAGAGTTCCTTCCCCCAATCAATAGCAGTAATAATAAACTTGTGTCCACCTGATGAGTTGGGGTGAATCTTCCAACAAGATAAAAGGCCCAGCACTGAAATGGCCAATGAGATATAGAAGGAATAAGCTCCCTGCCTAGAGCATGTATTAGGTTACCATGTTTTTGACACTTTTCACATGACTTTGCAAAAGCTACTACATCAATTTGCATTGTAGGCCAATAGTACCCCACCCTAAGCAACCTTAGGGCCATGGAAAGACCATTGGAATGTCCCCCACAGATGCCCTCATGGATGTCAACTAATGCTTGGTCAGATTCTTCCTTTTCTAAGCATCTAAGAAGTTTTCCATCTAGACCCCTCCTATACAAATCACTAACAATAAGGGAATGGCGAGAGGCATTTTGGGTAAGGTTTCGTCGTTCAGATCGGTTAAAGGTTTCAGGTATAATGCCATCACGAAGATATGAGTAAATGGCACCATAACGGGATGACTCATGACCAACAAGGGTGCAAATGACATGGCTTTCTTGGGAGTCAAAGATAGGGTGATGTAGCTCTTCCACTAGGAATTCAAATCTGGATTCATGTCTCTCTAACTGAAGAAGTGAAGCAAGTGTAGCCATAGCATCAATTGCTTTGTTTTCTGCTCTAGGGATTTGTTGAAAGGTGACAAATGTGAAGTAGCGTTTCAAGGAATCAACCATTTTCTTGTAAGGTACCATTTTCTCATGTTTTGTTTGATATTCATCATTAACTTGGTTGATTATCAGCTATGAATCCCCATAGATGTGTAACT
>MU223089.1:5658729-5680132 GCA_018584345.1 Thuja plicata
CTTAATAATCAAATAGTTGTTTTAAACTTGAATCTTTCATGCTAGGTTGTTTATGTCACTGGTATTAGCATAATTTGAGGGTTGTTATGTTATTTACTACACTCATCCTAGTTAGAAAGCAATAGGTTGATGTTAGGGTTTGATATGCTCACTAACCTTTGTTTATCACTAACAGAATAACTTATTGAAGTGTTGTGTTGTAGGTAATAGGTGCAACATTTGACACACACATTTCCAACAGCTAGAGAAATATCAGGTCTATTATGCACAACATATTGCAGCTTTCCAATCATTGACCTGTAAAGGGTTTGATTCATTTCTTTTGTATCATTATTTTTTGTTAATTTCTATCCAGTAGCCATGGTTGTACTCACTGGTTTTGATTCTTCTATTCCAAAAAATTTCAGTATCTCCTTGACATATTTTGATTGAGTAATGTAGATACCATTCTTCATTTGATATATTTGTAAGCCAAAAAAGAATTTGATCTCACCAAACATAGACGTCTCAAATTTAGTTTGCATCTCTTTTGCAAATGTTTGGCATAACAGATCTTGCCCACCAAATATAATGTCATCAACAAAAATTTCAGCTAATAAAGTACCTTTATTTTGTTCTGTCTTCAAATATAGATTGTTATTGTCATTGGTTCTTGCAAATCCAATCTTTATTAAGTAATTGTGTAATCTCTCATACCATGCCCTTAGTGCTTGCTTCATTCCATATAGTGCCTTGTGTAGTCTGCAAACCATGTTCCTCTTGCTTGGATCAACAAATCCATCAACTTGTTCAATGTACACTTCTTCTTCTAATATCCCATTCAAAAATGTTGACTTTACATCCATCTATTAAACTTTAAAACCTTTGTAGGCTGCATATACAATTAAGGTTCTGACTCCTTCCAACCTTGCAATTGGGGTGAATGTTTCTCCATAATCAATTCCTTCCTCTTGTGCATAACCCTTGCATACCAGTCTAGCTTTATTCTTTGTTACTTCTCCATGTTCATTCAGCTTATTTTTGAATACCCACTTAGTACCAATTACATTTTTGTCATTCGGCCTAGGTACAAGAGTCCAAGTATTATTCTTTTCAATCTATTCAATCTCTTCATTCTCTGAAGCATCTTTTACTATTTTAGGCTCAAAATCACATAACAAGCATGTACCGTCTCTCAACTTACTTCTTGTCATAACTGTAGATTCCTTTGAGCTATGATTTGATCAAGTTTTTGGTGCCTCCTCACATACTTTTCTAGAGTAGGTTATTTCTTTTCTTTAGATTCATTATTCTCATTCAATTCAAGTTGATTTTGTGTCTCGGCATCTCCATCAGATAGCTCGGCAATTACCTCCTGTTGCCCGACAATCTCATTCTGTGACTTGGCAGGTGCTAGTTGTTGCTCGAAAACCTCATTCTCAGGTTCATGTAATACATTAGAATCTTCCTCATCCAGATAGACAAATTATTTGTAACTTTCTGGTTCCTGTGTGCTTTCTGCTTCATTTATTTTTGCATATTCATCAATTCTAACATTTTCACTTTCTACAAATTTGTTAGTGTTAGAATTCAAATACTTATATGCTTTGCTTTTAGTTGAATAGCCAAGAAATATGCCTTCCTCACCTTTAGCATCAATTTTTCCATTTTTTTTATCCTTCAGTATGAAACATTTTCTTCCAAAAACTTTGAAATATCTTACATTAGGTGCATATCCATACCATAGCTCATAAGGTGTAGCATTAGTACCTTTCTTGACTTGTACTATGTTCAGGGTATAGACTGTTGTACTTACAACTTCTCTCCAATATTTTTGTGCAACATTTTTCTCCATCATTAGTGTTCTGGCACAGTCCATGATAGATCTATTTCTTATTTCAGCAATACCATTCTATGGTGGTGTCCTAGGTGCGTACATCTATCTTTTTATACCTCAGTCATTGCATAACATGTCAAACTCATTAGAAATAAACTCACCTCCTCGGTCAGATCTCAAACATTTTAGACTTTTACCTATGTCCTTTTTAACCTTTTCCAAGTACCACTTAAATAACTGGAATGCATCATATTTTTCTTTAAGAAACATAAAAGTCATCATTCTAGAGTAATCATATTTCATAGCAACATACACAACTTTTATAGCATTTTCATCAGAATTGTTAGATCCACTGTCAGAAGCTTCTTTAGCTATATAGAAAGATTTCTTACCTTTGTCTTTGTAATCCTTATACTTTCTTAAGTCCCGGTCATCCTTTTTTTCTTTGTACTTGTTGTCTCTTCTTTCATCTTTGTCATTCTTACTAGGACATCTAGCAGCAATATGATCAAATTTGTTACATGAAAAACAAATGATGGGAAGTTTACCTTTGAATTTTCCTTTTCCTCTAGATAGTCTTCTTTCCATAAGTGCCTCTCAAGTTCTTCCAGATCATCATTTGTAGTGTCACTGTCACTGTTCACATATTTCTTTCCTTTCTTTTATTTGTTAAGGACCAACTAGGATCTGAATGCAGAATCAATAGCTTGTGGAGTGTAGTTATCAAAATTTGACATCTCAAATGTAGTAAGTCTGCCTACCAGACCTTCCAAAGTCAAACTATTATTAGGAGTACATCTCAATTCTTGAATTGCAGAGACTCTAATAGCATATATAGGAAGAAGAGTCCTCAGTACCTTTCTCATAATAGTGTTATTATCAATAGTTCCATTAGCTCCTCAAATAGCATTCACAACTTCTTTTATCCTACCACAATATTGAGCTATATTTTCTCCTTCTTGCATTTTCATTTCATCAAACTTACCTCTTAAACTTTTAAATTTGGCTCTCAGCACATTTACATCTCCTCCATAGATGGTTGTTATGGTATCCCACATCTGCTTTGCATTTGTACAATTCTTTATGTCTTCAAATTCAGGAAAACTTAGGGATGATGCAATCTCCAACATTGCTTGATTGTGTTCCTGCTTTTCTCTTAATTGTTCAGCGGTGAGAGGTGTTGTTGGGAATAGATAATCATCTTCAATATAGTGATTAGAAGCATCACCAATACTAGCCAGATGAAATTTCATCAAACTCTTCCATGCAGGGAAGTTATCTTTGTTCAACTTCGGTACCTCTTTTTTATACATCTTGATATTTTGCTCCAAGTACCTTCAAACTATTTTCAAGAGACCAAAGCTATGATACCAATTGTTAGAATGAATTAAGAATAATTGAGAGGGGGGTGAATCAGTTATCCTCAGGTCTTGATGTACCAATTGAAACTTTATGCATTTTAAACAACTCAGATATGCTCGGTAGCAACAACATAAGTCAACAACATGAATGTGCAGTTTACTGTTCAAATGTAATCAGCTTGCAAAAAATTAATAGTAAAACACAACATAAACATTCACACAAGTTGACACCAATATTTAACGTGGAAACCCAATTTGGGAAAAACCATCGGTAACATGCTACCAAGTTTTCACTCTTCTGAAGTGAGCTCTGCTAGGAGCCAACCCTATTAAAGGTTACAAAACACATTGCTAAATGTGACCTAGTTAAAGGATTTAATCACCCTGTCAGGAGTGGCCTTGTTAGAGGTCTTAGAATATTCCACCTGAATGTCACCTTGCTAAAAGGATTTATACAATGACTGTTAGGTCAAACTGGTTAAAGGATTTTGACTGATACAATGGTTAGAAAGTAATCAAAAGGTGTGATCTGATATATACAACTTACTTTGCAAATCCAGATCCAATTCATCTCTAATGCTAATTCATTGAGTGGACTCCATTCTCATTTCAATCTTCATATCTACTTGGAATCCATCAATCAATCACTTTCAAAACTTTTTGCTTCTCTGCTCAGCCTTCTCTGCTAGATCATACCAATCAGTCAATTAACCATGCAATCCTCTTGCATACACTTTTCACATTCATCTCTCAACTTTAATATCCCCTTGAGGTTATCTTATACCTCTTCATCTAGGTAAAATAAATCTTTTCTGCTTAACCAAGATCGTAGATCTTAGGTTAGGTCAGATCCAATAGATCTTTCCATCATTTACATTTAATTTACTTCTCCAAATCAATCACTAATTAAATATTGAATCCATGCATTAATTACGGTTACTCATGCATTTAAATAGTGTGGACCAATCGTTCTTATCCTTAATTAACTTTACATATCCCAATAAATTCAATTATGTCAGCCAGAGAACTCAAATCTCAACAATTACCAAAATACTATTGCTCGGCCAACACTGTGTTCTTCCACTCAATCATCACTATTTTCCTCAACAATTTACTGGCGCTCGGTCGATACTTAGAAATTATGCTCGACATAAACTGGTGCTCGGTCAACACAAACTTTTCTCGACATATACTATTCCCAGTAAAGGGACATCATATATTAGTTTTATAGATAAACACCACATTATTTTGTCAATGTGCCAATTGATCAAGTACCCTTGTAATTTCCCATAACTCAACCATTTCACTCAGTCTTCATGTTATCCTTGCCTTCAAATCTTCTTCAACAATCAATAGATATGGTACTCAAACAGATAGCAATAGTCTCACCAGTTAAGGTGTGACATCAATGAAAAAACAACAATTGTTTACATTTTAGATTTCCAAGAAACACATCTGGCATATTGATCGATTGAATAGAAGTTAAGATTTGGTGATTCAGTTATGAAATTGACTAAGTACAGAAGCAGAAATATAGAGGTATTTTGGGTATAAAAGATAGAGATCAATGAGTTAGCATGTGCGATCTTAGAGGAAGATACTATGGGTTATGTATGACCTACATCTAAGATCGATTTGATTTTGGTGACGAGTACAGAGATTTTGAGAGATTTGAAGACAGGAGACAATAGAAAAACAAAGCAGTTGGATAACAACGATGATTTGGGGAGAATGACATGGACTCCTAGAAAGCTAAGTTGGATTATGACTATGGATAATCTAATTTTTTTTTATGTAAGAGCGTCGAATTTTTATTCTCTTTGCATTATTAATTCTATTTTGCATTGAGAGTCAACTGTGTAATATTGGTTAAGAGAGCTGACTTGGTTATATATATATATATATATATATATATATATATATATATATATATATATATATATATGATGACTTTTTGTATATGATAGATATATGGGAGATTGATGAGTGAATATATGTGTATGTGTGAATGGTAGAGCAGAGGATGATAGAGATCATTGGAGAACTATGACTGGAACCATCTAAGCATTGAATATGCTTGTTTATGTTCATTATTGAAGAACACTTTGTAACAGAATTTTTGTTGTAAGAGTTGTAAGCTCAGTTGGCCCCTAACACAGTGTTGTATACCTTTAACAAGGTTGCATTCCACTAACAAGGAATTGTACTATATAGTATTTAGCTCCTAACGGGGCTAGGTCTCCTAACAAGGACATTATACTTTAGTGCATTCTTGTGGGTACCATCCCCACCAAGGTTTTCCCTTGGCCAGGGTTTCCTCGACAACAAATAATGGTGTTATGAGTTATGTGTTATATATTTATGCTCTTTTCATTTCAGAAAGTTTATGGTTTATGTGGAATTGGTTTAAAGTTTATTTTAAGTGTTGTAATACTGATTCACCCCCCCTCTTAGTATTATTAATCCTAACATTCTCTAGCTGTGTCGTGTAAATATTCTCCTCCAAATCACCATCAAGGAAAGCAAGTTTCACATCCATTTTATCAAGCTCTAAATCACAAGCAAAAACAATAGGAAGTAAAAATATATCGGATGCCATTTTTATGATAGGAGAAAACATCTCACTATAGTCAACACCCTCAACCTAAGAGTATCCTTTCATAACTTAAATTACTTTATACTTCTCAATAACTCCATCTAGAATCAATCTTTTTCTTGAACAACCATTTATAGCCGACATATTTTCGTCTTTCGGGAAATGATACAAGATACCATCTATTATTATTTTTCAAAGTTTCCATTTGTTCATCCATAATAATTTTCCAAGATTTTGTGTCATTTGTATGTAATGCCTCTTCTCTAAAAATCTAGGTTCATCCATGCTAGTATTCAAAGACAAAATACATCTCCAATCATCAAGTGAATAACTTTTAGGTGGTTTTTTATTGCTTGTAGATCTTCAAAGAATCTGAATTGGATTTTCTTCCTCCTCTTCTAAGGATTTAGAACTCGATGGAATCTCCTCAACTTCTTGTCTATCTAGTGACCACAATTCAAATTTCTTAGGCGTTGAAGAAAGTTAAATCACATCTTCCTTTTTAGTTTGTTTTATCTATAATGTAATAGAATGAGGTTTAGTTTCTATAAAACTAACACATCTACTATTTATCAACTTGTGGGAAATAAGATCCCAATGCTTGTATCCTTTCACACCAAGGTTATATTTGATGAAGATACATTTTATAACATTGTTCTCTAACTTTTTCACTTATTTTTTGGCACACATGCATATGTCTCTTAGTAAAAAACTCTAATACATATCAACAAAGGATTATGACTTGATCCTGCCTCCTTAGTTGTTTTATCAACAAGATCTGATGTAGGAGACCTACTAATCAAGTAGAAAGCAGTGACAAAAACTTGAATCCAATACTTTTCTTATAAGCTAGCACCACTCAACATACTTCTAGCCTTACCCATCAGTGTCTTATTCATACTTTTTCCAACTCTATTTTTTTGTGGAGAATACAAAGGTCTCTTCTATGTATGAATGCCACAATATTTATAGAATCTATCAAAATTATTAGAGAAAAATCACTACCATTACTGAAGACATTATTTTTCCATTAGTATGCAAAGGGAAAATAGGTTTTGAACCATCGGTAAACACCTACACCGAAAGAAAGACTTTCAATGCAAATTGAAAGTACAGATAACAAAGGTCACCGAAAGTGTTAAGAGTAGAGAAACCCAACATAGTTTGCATAGTTCAACCTAAAAATGCTGAAGTGTAAACTAACAAAGCAAGGGAACCCGATGGATAGTTCATAGAAGGAACACCGATAGACTAAAAATAGAGCAACCAGAGCATCAGACATCGAAAGTTAGTTAAATCCCGAGAAATGTGGATCTGACTTCCACGTAAGATAAAACACTTATGTTTTATATTTTTAATTTTGATTTGATTTAAAACCATTTATTGAGGGACAAGCAATGTAATTATAATTGTTTTAATCAGTCTAACTGATTGACAACATGAAAACTAGGAGATCAAGGTCAAGTTCTAAACCTTTGATCATAGAGTTATCTTTGTAATACGTGAAACTAAAATAGGTCAATCTATTTTATAAATAGATGTGTAATCATTCATTTCAAATATGATGTGAGGATGATAGTAGCCAAGGAGAACTTCTATGGATCAAAATAAGAGTTTCAAGCAAGAACAACAAAACATGAATTAGGTTATCAAGAACCAGATTCAAGGCTACCGAGAAACAGATGTATTGATCAATCACATTAGGTGATACATTATACTTGTAATCTTTAATGGATATGTAATCAGAAATGGTAGATTACATACACTCAGGTCAATGAATATTTTTGTCTACATTCTAACAAGTGTAGCAAATAGAAGAAATCCTTTCAAGAAAAGTGGAATTTACAATCCTTATGTAAATCTCTTAATCGAGTGCACACTAAACAGTGTTGCTAAAGCTCTTAACAGAGTAGACCTTAACCAGTCTCCACATAATAATCCTAATAGGGTAGATCATCAGAAGTGATCAAATTGTAAGCCTTAACCGACCCCTTCCATTCTATAGATAGTGAAGCTTTGTGGGTTTCATCCCCACCGCAGTTTCTACCTTCTAACAGGGGTTTTCTGTGTTACCAATTCTTGTGTCAAGTGTCTATACATTTCATGAATGCTTCTACGAATATTTTACATGCTAATTAGTTTATGAATTGATGGTACACGTGCAAAGATAGAATAGTAGACATCAGTGGTAATACAATGTATTGATCATAAAAGGATAAAGGTTAATTGATAAAAGTTTTGAGGGTACTGATTCACCCCTCTCCTCTCAGTACACCATTCCATTATTTCCAACAATTGGTATCAGAGCTAGATCTCTTAATTGAAAAGTTTAAAGAATTAAGAGAAAATATCATAAAAATGGAAAGGTACAAGCTAGACAGGAATATTGAGAATTGGAAGTTAGAGATACAGATCTTCTATGAACAATATAAAGAAGCTATAATCAAGATGAGATAGTTATTGGATGAAAGAAAGATTATGGCACCTCATTGTAATGAAACAGACTACCATGAGGAAGAGATACCAGATTATTTGAGTCTTTAGGATCTACAACTAGCAAAGCATCACAAGTCTGAATGAAATCAATCAACATTTGGCTGGCCAACTGAAATCTTTGCAAATTGGTCAAGAGACACAAATGGTGAGAATGACTGATGTCATGAACAATGCTAGAAAATCTGAGCAAGAAAGAACACTAGCTATTGATGACAGGAGGAAGATTACTGAAAAGCTACAAGAGAAAGAGTCGAAAATACAAATACTTACAGAACATCATCATGAGATCACCAATCATATTATTCTTATGATTCAGGAGGCAAACATAATGAACATAGAACTCATTGAAAGAATAGAAGCCATCGGTGAGCTAAAAGAAGAAAATGAAAAACTGAAGCATGAAGTGAGAATTTAACAACAACATAATGACATGATCAAAAGAGCTGAAGAAAGCACCAAAAGAATGGATGACTTTCTGGATGGACAAAGAAGAGTCAACAACAATACTGGACTAGGGTATACTGAGAATGATGAAACACCATACCAAGTTGATCCAAAGAATGTCTATGCAAATCCAAGACCAAGAAAGAAATCATGCAATCACTGTGGAAAACAAGGCCACACATCATATGTGTGCAAGAGAAAAATAAAAGGTATTCCTAAAACCACACCTTCATTCATAGGAATTTTTTATTAATGTAACAAGAAAGGACATACAACATATGAATGTAAATCTAAGGTAAAACAACCAAAGAAGGAAATCTACATGGACAAATACTATCCTACTTGCAAAATGCATGGGCACACATCTCTTGAATGCAGGAAGAAGAAAAGGCAAGCATGGAAGCCTAAAGAAAATGAAACTACTTACCAACCGAACATAGTCGGTAACTCATATGTTTGGGATTACAATACATGGGCAAACTGCACAACATGTGGAAGATTTGGACACATAGTTGAAAACTGCATGAGACAATGGATGAGAAAGTCTAGGAGTTAGACCAACCCCGTAATGGCATGTCTACACTATCATAAATTTGGTCATCTAAGAAAAGACTGCAAAGACAGAGTGACAGAGACCATCACCTTTGCCAATGGAAACACCATTGAATACATCAGGAAGATGAGAAAAAAAATGTGGAGGAAAGCTACAAACATTGATGAAGCTGGACCGAGCAATGCAAATGGTGACACCTTATCCAATGGATCTGGTGACATCACCACCCCCACCTAAGTAGAACAAGTAAGTATGGAACTACATTATACCAAGTTATATTTTGCATCAGTTCCATTATACATTGATGAAATGCCAAAGTAGCATGATTAAAGATGCACTATGGTATTACTTGTTATAATTTTGTGAATTCAATCTCATCAGTCAATGCTTACCAAAACTCATCACTGTAAATACAAAGCTAATTTGTCTATACTTACCAAGCATCATCCGTTAAACACATAAAAATGCTAAGTCGCTAGTGTAAACCAAGATCCATCAGTAAACATGTAAAAAGGCAATGTTGTCTTCGCCATATACCGAGATCTGTCAGTAAATAGTCAAATGAGTTAACACTTGGCCTGAGCATCACGTTCTCACTGAGAATGAAGTGTGTATGCTACCCGATGACCTTGTCTTCAAACACCAAGAAGTGGGTGAGCATTTATGACATGACTTAGGGCAAAAGTCTATAAATAGTTGACGAAAGAGCTCATTGTTCACAAAGCAATTTGAGCAAAGAAGCAGAGAGAAACTAGAGCATGAAGTGACCAGATTACAAAGTGACTTCAACCCTATTCACAACACTAAAAAATATTCTTAGCAGTCACCGAAGGTTGAAGTAAGTAACAACATTCACCAAGAACTTTGATTTCTTTTACAGAAAAAAGTCCTAAATTTTGAAACAATGAAAACTACTTCGATAACCTCCAAGATCAAGAATGAAAAGAAGAAAAAGGTCAACCTAATCAAGAATACCACATGTGAAGAACCTCATTACAAGATCTATCCTAAGGTTTCTTCACAACCTGACAACACTGGTGCATTTTCCAATGTACCAGCTAGGGTTTTTCTCGTTGAAGATGTCAGAGTGTATATACACTACAAGATTATGGAAATAGGAGACCTGGAAGTTGAGAAAGCTTAAAAAAATCTTTGCAAAGATGATGGAACTATTGAAGAAGAACATAAGCACATTAAAGTGAAAGGGCTCCCACATGCCCTATTATTCCCAAAGGAATTCAAGACCAAATGGATTCGGTTAGTACTGAGCAGAGTACATGACCGAAAGATATGGATGGATGAGCCAAAATCAATAACCAGGGATGTTATACATGTTGTTACCAGTTATCCAATAACTGATAAAGTAAAGGCACTAAAGCACCCTCCTAAAGCTAACATTGAAAATAACATAGGATAAGCATGAGATGGAAGAGGATTAAAGGTATCCACCATCAACGATGATGAAATGAAATTTGGAGCATGTGTCTTAGGATACAAATTATTTTAGGCTAGAAAGATGAATAGTATTGCATCCAAAGCAGTGGATACAACATACAAAATTTTCAAGAAGGGACTGCAGTTAGATCTATCAGAACTTCTACTAGGGAAATTAGATGAGAACATGAAGACAATCAGGATTGTAAAGTCTAACTCATGTAAGTTTGGTTCACTCATTATGTGCATATTTTTCTATTTTCAAGAATCCTTCCCATCTATCGGCAATGTCAAATGCAACACTACCCAACCAGTAACCACACAGATTGGTGAGTTTGTCAAATCAATAGGAGATAATTTTGAATCAGTCATGGATGAATACTTTGCTGGATTCAAAGAAAGAATGCGAAAGAGGCTAAGGATACAAGAACAACTGGTAGAAAAATACAAGACTAAAATTTGTTTTATGGTGGACATTGATTACACCTATATCAAGCCAGTTGTACTGAGGACAACATGGTTGGCACCACTTGACTGTGAGGTTAACATAGATCAAGAAACCAATGTTATTGAAGCACTGATAAATTAATCATGGAAAAATCACAACCTAAGTTTGGAACTTATGAGGAATCCAAGGAAAGGATAAAAAGTGGCTTAGTTGTGAAAAAGATTGACAGGAAGAAGGACAAAATGGTTAAGAATTTGAAGAAAAAGCTATCGGTGAATGAAGAAGAAACAGAACAGACAGAAGAAACCAAGGGTCAGTCACCCGTTGGTGAAGCTGAGAAAGTGAGTGACTCATAACCTATAGAGTCTGATGCACCACCCTTGAAGATTCCTAGAACTAGAGTTGCATCTACGACCAGAAGTCAGATAGCAAAGGATGCAATTCCTTCACCGATCAAGAAAGGTCAAGTGTGGACCTGTAAAAGAAAGCCTCAAACAGGGAAAAAGGGCCCAACAAAAAGAAGAAAGTTCATCAGAACTAAGGAAGACATAGAGGACACCGAAAAAGATGAACAACCTATTAAGAATAAGTTCCCTACCACAATTGATGAGGTATGTGCATCAATTATTAAGTCAGGATCATTCACAGACCCTAAGATTAGAAAATGGCTAACATTGGATCCCAAGGATTAAAATAAGATAGAAGAGGCAATTATCACAATGATGTGTGTATTCAAATATGTGTCTATCCAATTTGATAAAATGATGCCTAAAGAACTTATGGATATATTTTTGGCTAGGTGGACATATGCTCTCAAGGAAGAGAAATAAATAAGGGAAAGATCCCTAGTTTCAGTCATGCCACCTAAATCTAAGATGGAAGAGATTCAAGAAATGATGGAGAAACATTCTAACAGGTTCTCCCCAAAGCTAAGAGCCTACGAGGTGCTAAAGGGACATCTAATTGAACTTGATAGAAAAAGTGAGGATAAGTGGAGAAAGATACTTAATGTATCAAAAAGGGATTCAAGCCTCGATCCACAAGTAGATCTTGCCAGCAAGCCACTCAATGATGAAGATAAGGCTAAATCGAGCCTAAATCACATTACTATAGCTGATGATGAGGATGTAAATGAAGCAGCATTGGACACATCAGGTAACAAGGATATGGATACTACAGATGAAATATGGCTGAATAATACTATCATTGATATTACCAGAGGAGATCCTGCATATGAGACACAAAAAGATGAAGATGTCACTATTGTCCCAGCCTAAACCAACGAATAGGACACAACTACAAATACTGCATAGGTGAACATACTAGGCCAAATGCCACTGTTAATACAAGCTATTAACATAATCTCACAAAATGAAAACTCACTAGAGCCTGATGCAAGCATACTCAATAATAAGGGTAATGATAAACAAAAAGATACAATTGATGAACAGAAAGATACAACTGATGGATCATAACAAGAAATAGATGAAGGGCAGAAAGAAAAAAGTGAAGAAGAGAAGAAAGAAGATGATACTTTTAGGAGTACAGAAGGAGATGTTGTAGATACACTGAAGGTTGATGTGGAGACATCCACTACCAACCGATAGGCCGATACTGAGCAGAAGGAAAAAGACACAACACCACAAAAGCCTTCATCTATCACATCTGACAAAGCAAAGGATCTTTCTTTGGTAGTACATTCAAGTGCTTCCCACTTAGCATCCAAGAAGAAGAAGACAAAGAAGAACAAGTTGCAGGTAGCATTTGATGAAATCATTGAGATACTAAAATGTGACTCTTCTACATTGGCTTTTGAATCTCTCAAAAAGTACAGAGAAATATTTCAAAGGAAAGCTATGCAAGAAAAGCTAAGGAAAGAGCACAAAGAATCCCTAGTTTTGGAAACTACAAGGGATATATTGACACAAATAGTTCCTGACGTAGATGTTGATCAAAATGCTCCCATCCTTAATCAACTTGTCATTCTAACCGAGGCCATCACATCTCAGAATGTGGATGCAGAAAAATCCATTGAAGATCAAGCAGAACAAAAATATCAATATAAATTGACATAAAAGATCAACCAAGAAGTGGCAGTCAATAAGGTAAAGCTCTCAGAACTTGCAGATGAATTAGATCCAATAATTTCTGAATTTATTGCCTTAATACAAAAGTTATGCACTTTAGATAAAATCACTAAGGAAAATAGTGATAAGATTGCACAAATAGATTATGATCTAAACACAAGTGCACAAAGTCTAACCACAGATGGAAATGTAATCAAGATGCATTTGGAAAAGATTATGAAATATAAAAGGTTGAGATAGGAAATTATAGAGGTAGAAACCAAGTTTAGAGATGAGGTTACCGAGCTACAAGCTCTAATTCTACCACATCTTACACTTCTACAACAACACATGACTTTGGAAAGACTGTTAATTGTCGCCCCAGAGATGTCTGTAGCAGACAACATCTATGATATGCATGCTCGAATCACACTAGAGCAAATGGATCTTGAAAACATAAAGGATAAATGGGAGAAACTGATGGAAGACATGAAGAATTCATATTCCCATATTTTTTATAAGTTTTAAGTATACACCTTTTCCCTTACCATAAAAAAGGGGGAAAATGATATGTACATTAAGGGAAAATATGTGCATTAGGGAAGAATAATATAATACAAAGGAGAAAATGATATAAAGATAAGGTGAAAAGGGAGTATAGTATAAAGGAAAATGTACATGTATATACATATACTATACCATCATATACATAGGGGGAGTCATAAATGACAAGGTAAAACACATGGTGTACATACTACATAGTTTAGTATTCTGCACATATCATTTTTTTATACTAATGTCAAAGGGGGAGATTGAAGACATTATTTTTCCATTAGTATACAAATGGAAAATAGGTTTTGAACCATCGATAAACACCTACACCGAAAGACAGACTTTCAGTGCAAACCAAAAGTACAGATAACAAAGGTCACCAAAAGTGTTAAGAGCAAGCAAACCCGACAAGACAGATTACAAGAGAAACCCGACACAATTTGCATAGTTCAACCCAAAAATGTTGAAGTGTAAACCAAAAGAGAAAGGGAACCCGACAGATAGTTCATAGAAGGAACACTGACAGGCTGACAACAGAGCAACCTGAGCATCACACACCAAAAGTGAGTTAAATCCCAAGAAATGTGGATCTGACTTCCACCTCAGATAAAACACTTATGTTTTATATTTAGCATTTTGATTTAATTTAAAACTATTTCTTAAGGGACATATATTGTAATTGTAATTATTTTAATCAATCTAACTAATTGAAAACATGAAAACTAGGAGATCAAGGTCAAGTTGTAAACCTTTGATCATAGAGTTATCTTTGTAATATGTGAAACTAAAATAGGTCAATCTATTGTATAAATATATGTGTAATCATTCATTTCAAACATGATGTGAGGATGATAGTAGCCAAGGATCACATCTATGGTTCAGACTAAGAGTTTCAAGCAAGAACAACAAAAGATGAAATAGGTTATCAAGAACCAGATTCAAGGCTACTGAGCAACAGAGGTATTGATCAATCACATTAGGTGATACATTATACTTGTAATCTTTAATGGATCTGTAATCAGAAATGGTAGATTGCATACACTCAGGTCACTAAATATTTTTGTCTACATTCTAAAAAGTATAGCAAATAGAATAAATCCTTTCAAGAAAGGTGGATTTAACAATCCTTATGTAAATCTCTTAATCGAGTGCACACTAAACAGTGTTGTTAAAGCTCTTAACAGAGTAGACCTTAACTAGTCTCCACATAATACTCCTAATAGGGTAGATCATCAGAAGTGATCAAATTGTAAGCCTTAACTGGCCCCTTCCATTCTAAAGATAGTGAAGCTTTGTGGGTTTCATCCCCACCGCAGTTTTTACCTTCTAACAGGGGTTTTTTGCATTACCAATTCTTGTGTCAAGTGTCTATACATTTCATGAATGCTTCTATGAATGTTTTACATGCTAATTAGTTTATGAATTGATGGTACACACACAAAGATAGAATAGCATACATGAATGGTAATATAATGTATTGATCATAAAAGGATAAAGGTTAATTGATAAAAGTTTTGAGGGTACTGATTCACCCCTCCCCTCTCAGTACACTATTCCATTATTTCCAAAAATTACCAATCCTCAAACATTTATTTTATTTTTAGTATGCAATTCAACCATCACTTTAAATTATTTAATTCAACTGAAAACATCATATTTACAATTTATAAAATATACCCATGTCCTTTTTCTATAGTCATCAATAAATGTAAGATAATATGTAGATTTTCTAATGGAAGGAACATCTAAAGGACCAAATGCATCATAATGAATAAGATCGGTACACTACAAGATTTATGGGAACTCGAGTATAACTAAACACAAATTTGTTTTCCATATGTGCAATTCTCATAGAAATCAAAATCAAGATTACAATCATTAAAACCTTCAAAAAGATTTTTATTTTTCAAGGTGCTTAGACCCTTTTCTCTAATGTGACCAAGTCTCTAGTGCCATAACAAAGTATTATCTGCAGGTAAAATTTAATCAGAAGAAAAAGAACCCTTAGGTACCCAAAATCCATGCCCATTTTTGAAAGGTGAAACCCTTGCCTTATCTAACAAAGTATCTAAAAATTTGGTCTTCACAAAGTACTTTTACACTTAGTAGTGTATGCATCCAACTTATACAGAGTGCCAATTTTGACACCTTTATAAATCACCATAGCACATCTCACCATTTTGCATTCTACATTAAAAAAAGGACTACTTGAATACTTGAATCTATTATCTTATTCATAAACAATAAAAAAAAATTAGTCCAAGAAGATGCAACACACCATTGATCATTCTTATTCTACCATTATGAAACCTAACTCTAACTTTACCATGACCAATGATATTTAAATGAGAACCATCATCTATGTACACCTTGTCTCTATTAAATTATTTATATTTTGAAATCCAATCTCTTTTTATTCTTCTTTTCTTCTTTGTAGTCCTTACTGATGTGTCTAGGCTTACTACAATTTTAGAAAATGACTTTGTACTTTCTAGGATTTTGATCTCCTCTTGAATTTGGCGTTATTTTTCTTCTCATTCTTCCTTTCTTTAGGTCTTCTATGCCAATTAGGGTCTCCTTGGCATTGATAGATACCTTCCTTCTCATTTCTTCAAAAAGAAAAGAACCCACCACATCTTTAGCCTTCAAAATAACATAAGTACTACCTGTCGTAGGGTAAATCTGTAAGACTCAAACAAGTGAGGTTAGTAGCACCACTTAAAATAATAAACTAAATTACTAAACAAGTTAGCCATACAAACAACAAAATAAGAAGCATAATACCAGAACTAAACAAACACAAAGGAATGCAAACCGATAATACAACTCCAGTCTTTTGTTGCTTCTCTTCGCTATTGCTGGGATGTGACACTTAGCAGTGATCCAACAACATCCAGACTCAACAACTCTAAGAAATGATAAAATATTTGATTGCTAAAGTAAAAAATGCAGCATAAGTTCGATGCGAATTCTAGAGATGAAAATATGAGAAATGAAGGGGGTTTATATAGGAATTTTGGGTTGAACGAACGATCAAGATCAATCTGGGAAAATCAAGATCGACGAATGAGAAAATTAGAGACTGAGAAGATATGGGCAACCTTCCAATTTAACTCAAAAAGAGGAGAGTTAAAAGAGGAAGATGAGAATGAGAAGATATTTCCCATTTTCGAAAGATAAAACTTCCAAAAATGAAAAATAAAAAGAAAGGAAAGATTTTTTATTTCTTTCTAATTTCGAAGAGATGTCATTTGTTAGAAATTTGATATTTTTTTTTTTTTTTCAGGATTTTGGATTTTCAAAAAATTATAATTCCCTCATATTTTTTATTTTTCTAATTTTTTGGAGGATTTAATTGAATTAAAAATTCTATCAAATGAGAATTATGAAATTAATACAAAATTAAATGGAATTAAATTAGAAATGAAATTAGTTAGCAATTGAATTGAAATTAAATTAATTTAATTTAGGAGGAATAATTAGGTAATTTGAATAATTAAATTCAAACTACAAGAAATGGGAAATTGAATTTAATTAACTGATAAAATCAATTAATTAAAGGTAATTAATCAAATAAACTTACTTATTTAATTAATATTAGAAAAGTGACTAGGTGATTAAAAGATTCAATTTTTAGAGGAAATAAAGATGATTAATTAATGATTAAAGAACCATTAATTAAAAGAGGAATAATTAAAACATAAATGTTAGCTCGTAAGTCTGTCCATTTTTTGGTGTCTACATTTATCCCTCTTTGATACAATGTGATTATGAGCGTTGTGTCAAAGAATTTTAGATCAGGTCCTACCCCAACATGCCCCAATGACAACAGATGAGATTTATGCCCCCTCAACAAATTAAATAAAAAAGGTGTTAAATGAGTATTAACTTCTTGATAATGTCAAATAGCGCGTGCAGTATCAGACAAATCGCAAAATGGAGTTACGATTAGCAAGATATGGAAGTTTAAAGATTTTGGGGTCCATGAATATCGAATAGTTGACTAAGCCAAAATTAGGGTTTTGGGTCAAACAACATTAAATAGCAAGTAGGGGCTCTCATTTGTCACTTTGCATATAGGAGCTTCAGATTTTGGGTAAGAATTTGCTTATATTTTTCTTGCATTTTTTGCTTTCATTTGAGCGATGGTTGGGCTAGTTGGCGTTACACATCCATCAGATCGAGTATGAACTTATGTTCGTCTAAAGGGAAACATTCCTATGGTGAGTTCTCATACCCTTTGTCATTAATTGCATGCATTTAATGCTTTCCAAAAAAATATTTTTGCTCCTTTTATTAAGTGTGTCGCATTCGTACTGCGAAAATGCCACATTCGTATGTATATTGTTACAAATGCAAATAAGGTGTCGCATTTGATAAACATGCCACCATTGCCTAGTTAAAATGCTGCAAATACAAATATAACTCTACAATAGACCACATTTACTATAAAGGTGTCGCAATTACTCGAGGAAAACAATTTTTTTAATTTTGTCAGTTGTATTTGATCTTTGACGCATGTTTTGGTTTTCGTCTTGTGCAGATGACCTATTCTGTGTTCAAATTTTCGGAGAGCAGACTGCCTGGGATGGTTCTCATATTTCAGCTTAGCGAGGTTGAGAGGTAGATTTTGAGAGATCGTGGTCTATATTAGGTTACATATATGCCTGATATTAAAACAAATAGGGGTATGATTTTAGCTTTATAAGAGCAATGGTACTCAGATACATGCATGTTCCATCTTCCTACTAGTGACGCCACTATCATACTTGAGGATGTATATCACATCCTATAGATTCCTATTTATAGTACCCTAGTTGAGTTTTCCAGACATCCTGGGATGGCAACATTGGTAGAGGTGGCAGGATTGTCGGAGGATCAATTGGGACTGGCAGATCCATATGATATTCCTTGGGCCAGATTTGGAGGCATCCTTGATAGATTGGGGGTTCTATTGGGTAGTTTGATATGTGGTATTCTTTTCTCAGATAGGAGACAATGTGGCTTCTCTATTGGTTTAGGAGCAGTATTCATAGGTATGGTGCGAGATAGGAAAGTCTATGCCAGGGGTCCTTGTATGATGGCACACCTTACTTACCATATGTATTACATGGATTACTAGGGAGGTAAGTCAATTGGATGTGGAGTTCCACATCTGCAGGTGTGGGCAAGGGAGCACATAGCTGTGTGTCGAACTATTTTTCCCAGAGATCTTCTAGGGGGTCATCTATATGTGTACATGTACAAGGAAGCCATAGTGCAGATCCATATGGACGATACTATGTATTTGAGGCAACAGTTGGACATGTTTCCTTATTTTATTTGGAGACCATACAGAGCATGTCCTATGTGGGCAAGTGAGGATCGCCATTTATCATTGTGCATGCAATGATGTTATTAATTTGGTAGGACCATAGAGCATGTGCACATTATATATTTTCATAACCTAGAGTGGTTTCTACGCCAGTTCATGGAGATATAGGACGTGAGCGACTCATGTGCTCACTTTGCAAGGAGATCCCAGGATGTGGATTTATGGGGTGTAGTTGTTCCAACTCATGCAACACATATAGAGTTTTAGGCACTAAGGACACTTCAATAGACTTGGAGATCGGACTTGGTAGATATAGGTACTACTCCTCAGTATGATGTATGGTGGGTCGCTCATAGGCCAGTTCCACTTACCAATACTACACAACTAGGTACAATAGTGATTATTTAGAGGGTTTGGAAGGGAGGGAGAGGGAGAGGACAAGGAAAAGGATGGGGAAGAGGTGGAAAGAGAGGTCAAGGGGGAGGGATAGAGGAGGTGGAAGAGATGGTGATGATGGAGGAGATGGAGGGGGTGGAGGCAGAGATAGAGGCGTTGGTGGATTAGATGTTGGGGAATAGGAGGGAGAGGGGGAGGAGGGTCCATTAGTGTGGAGAGTGTCAGCTCATAGAGATGATGCCCCAACACAAGTTGTAGAGGGGGAGGGTGAGGAAGAGGAAGATGGATATAATAGCGAATCCTCTTCATACTCATATTCATGTAGCTCTACTAGTGGAAATTTTAGTAGTGAGGATGATGGAGAGGATAGGGGATGAGGCAATCACCATGGATATGCATGAGCAAGGAGATGGGGACGAGTTGAGGAGATTGAAGGGCCATGTTTGGGAACTGGAGTAGAGGTTACATGTTGTAGAGACTAGGGTGGTAGACATAGAGCACTGTTGGAAAGCTACAATGTAAACAATTGTTGTTTTGTCATTGATGCCAAACCTTAACTGGTGAGACTATTGCTATCTATTTGAGTACCATATCTATTGATTACTGAAGAAGATTTGAAAGCAAGGATAACAAGAAGATTGAGTGAAATGGTTGAGTTATGGGAAATTACAAGGGTACTTGATCAGTTGGCATATTGACAAGGTAATGTGTTGTTTATCTATAACACTAAAATGAAGATGTCAGTTTACTGGGAACAGTATATACCAAGTGAATTTTGTGTCGACCGAGTACTAGTGTATGTTGAGCATAATTTCTAATGTCGATCGAGTGCCAGTAAATTACTGGAGAAAATAGTGATGATCGATTGGAAGAACACAGTATTGGCCGAGTGCCAGTATTTTGGTAAATGTTGAGATTTGAGATCTATGGCCGACATAATTGAATCTATTGGGATATGTAAAGTTAATTAAGGATAAGCACAATTGGTCCATATTAATTAATGCATGGGTAACCATAATTAATGCATAGATTCAAGATTTAATTAGTGATTGCTTTGGAGAAGTAAATTAAATGTAAATGATGGAAAGATCCGTTGGATCAAACCTAACCTAAGATCTACGATCTTGATTAAGCGAAAAAGATTTATTTTACCTAGATGAAGAGGTATAAGATAACCTCGAGGGGTTATTCAAGTTGTGAGATGTATGTGCTAAGTGTATGCAAGAGGATTGCATGGTTAATTGGATGATTGGCATGATCTAGCAGAGAATCAGAGAATTGTGAAAGTGATTTCTTGATGGATTTCCAAGTAGATCTAAAGATTGAAATGAGAATGGAGGCCACTCAGTGAATTAGCATTAGATTTGAACTAGATCTAGATTTGCAAAGTAAGTTGTATGTATCAGATCACACCTGCTAATTACTTTCTAACCATTGTATCAGTCAAAATCCTTTAACCATGTTGACCTAATATTCATTGTATAAATCCTTTGAGCAAGGTGACATCGGGTGGAATGTTCTAAGTCCTCTAACAAGGCCACTCCTGACAGGGTGATTAAATCCTTTAACCAGGTCACATTTAGCAATGTGTTTTTTAACCTTTAACAGGGTTGGCTCCTAACAGAACTCACTTCAGAAGAGTGAAAATTTGGTAGCATGTTACTGGTGGTTTTTCCCAAATTGGGTTTCCACGTTAAATATTGGTGTCAACTTGTGTGAATGTATATGTTGTATTTTACTAAATAGTTTCTGCAAGCTGATTATATTTGAACAATAAAGTGCATATTTATGTTGTTGCTATCGAGCAGTTCTAAGTTGTTTAAAGTGCTATAAAGTTTCAATTGGTACATCTATACCTATGGATAACTGATTCACCCCCCCCCCCCCTCTTTGTTATTCTAAATTCATTCTAACAAGCGCAAGGTCA
>MU223089.1:5728171-5739758 GCA_018584345.1 Thuja plicata
TGGTTATCATTTACTAGTTAAACAAGGATTCCATGGTCAAGGATGTGGTAAGAATAAACAGGGAATTCAAATGCCCTTACAGAATGGGGGGCATGAGCATTCTTATGGATTGGGATTTAATCCTCAAAAACACATCAACGTTACAAACATCTCAAATAACATTTCAAAATATGATGACCCTATGAAGGAATTTGACCAAGAGGTTGTTCTGCCTAAAATCCTTCATTCTAAGATGATTACTAGACCTAAACGTAAAAAGAAACGTAGTCTATACTTGAAGATTCTTCCTTTTTATTTATATCATAGATTTCATGATCACTGTATTGAATGTCAAGATTTACATTATAAGATTAGGCAGCTCATTGATAGTAAAATTATTTATATAATATATGGCAATGAGTTGTATTTCAATCCTATCTTCTCTAAATAACATTTATGTTCCTATTATGGAACTCCATATTATGTAAACAATGTTAGCCTAATCTTTGGGGGTTTGTTGTCTTGCATATTATTGTGAATGATATAATAGGTCCCCTTTCATCCTTGTTCCTACACTTGGGGTGAAAGGATGCCATCTCCTTCTTTTCTATCTTTCTGGGATCCACTTTTCCCTTGGTTAAGCAGTATCTATCTATTATGTGATATCCAATCATACATGAAAATTTTGTTTTACATTAAGGATCTATGTCCTTGGTCATAACCTATTTATTTTTTGGACATTGGGTTTCCATGGTTGATAAATCTCTCACCTTGGAAACTAAATTGTGTGTTATCCCTCACAAAGGTTACTTTTTTACTTCTTACATGATATCTCTTTACATTCGTCCCTTTCATGAACTCATAGGAGCTATGACCTTCTTGGCTTAGACTGGGTGTTGTCTATGGATATTGTCTTGATGTTGAAGAAGGCTTTATCCTTGTTCTTTTCTTTCCTTAACATGTCAAAATAGTATGTACTTTGCCATATTAAGGAGGGGGCATATATACAGCCTCCCTCGTTCTATATTATGCATTTTTGTTCTAATCTTTTGTTTTACAGCATGCTAAATCCTCAAAAGGTAACGCACATAAGTTTCTAAATCCTGAAGAGATACACATTCAATTAAAATTCAATATGCTAAATCCTTGGAAGGTAACGCACATAAGTTGCTAAATCCTAAAGAGACGCATTTTTTGTTTTTTTCTAAATCCTCGGAAGGTAACACACAAGTTTCTAAATCCTGAAGAGATACATATTTTAAAATTTTACAATATGCTAAATCCTTGGAAGGTAACGCACATAAGTTTCTAAATCCTAAAAAGACATGCATTTTATACATTTTTCATAGTGATACAAGAATGTGGATCTATGGATATGTTAAAAGTCGCCAGAAGATGCATTACAATTACAAAACATAGTTTATGAGTGAACCTATTGGGCTCTCCCTCCTTGGTGATTCATGGTAAGGTGGGCATATTACTAGGTGAGGTAATCACTATCTCTCTTCTCTCTTTTCGCTTTCATGCTAGTAGGATTACATCATGAAGCTATGTTATCTGTAGTGTTGCTCTTGTCTTACTTATGTAATCATATATGTTTTCTATGATTGATTTCTCTTTACTTCTATATCTTTATGTATGTATGTTGAGTTATAATCCTTGGTCTGGGGGATTATGTCCTTGACCTAGTGATGTTCTACCTCATTGCAATCCACCAGAGTCTTTCTTCTAACTTTACCACGAGTATGTTCCATTTCCATACTCCCGCTAAAGTGGGGGCTTAATGTATCATCTTAAAATGGAAGCTCTTCCATGTTAAGAACATTTAGCTCCTTAGGGGGTTTTTTTTACCACCATCACATTGTCCCCTCATTTCTGTATCCTCTCCTTCTTATCTTCCTGCTTAGGACCTTTATTGGGCCTCTTCAGCACCTTCCATCCCATCTGGCATGTTTTCCAGGGGTCCTGGCTCCCTGGGTCAAGGTCAACCTCAACCTTGACCTAGGTCAAGGTCAACCTTGACCTTAACCTAGGTCAAGGATGACCTCGACCTTGACCTGGGTCCCCCTTTCAAATCTGGAAGTCTGTTGGCTGTCGGAGATCATCAAATATTCATTTCCCACTTTTGGATCGGCTGTTTTGGGTTCTGAAGCAATGATTCTTAAATTATATTTAATATTGGTCCTCTTCTAGGGCATGGGTCTAATTGGAATTTAATTCTCCTATGTAGGCCTCTCTAGAAGATTGTGCCCTAGTTTCATATAAAAGGGAGTTTTCTCTTCTCATTTTCTCTAAGTCATGTGAGGCAATAATCACCTAAGAAAGGTTAAGAACGAATTATCAAATCAAGTGAGAATTCATCAAGCAAAAAGTTAAAGCATTAATTATTATACATGTTCTCAAGCTTTCAAAGTGTTCAAGTCTTCCTCTCAAGCATTCAGTTTATCCATTGAAGATCAAGGATTTAAGCTTTCAAGCCTTTGAAGAGATTTGGTTCAAGCATTCAAGATTCATCATTCAAACCCTAGATCTATCCATCATGATGGAGTGATCTTCCTTCAATATCCTTTATGCATCCTCAAGACTCATTCATTCTCCCTTCAATGTGGATTCCAAGCATACAATAATGGAGATTTATGGTTTCTAATTAAGTCCAAACTTTCATATCTACATACTTGTTTACATTCAAAATACAATTGCATATCTATTTGAATATCATAGCTTCATTATTATATTTACTTCTACTACTTTCTAGAATTATTTATTTCAATTATTTATTTCAAGGTTAATTCCTAAATTGGGGTTTGACTAAGGCAAACCCCTCCCCCAACAAACCAACCCTTTTTTCTTGCAGGTACAGGTTTGGAACAGCAGATCGGGATAGAGATTCGGATACCCTTTTTGGCAAACTTTTGGGATCCAAAAATAGAATTTAAGTCTGAGACTTTTTAGGTCGATTGTGACCTAGGGTGCAATCATAAATTTTGGCAAATGGTGACATTGACTTGAGGGTACAAATCAGAACTACCTCAGAATAGAAAAAGATTTCTGGGTTTTGTCCGTCTCTGCATTTCTATTCCAGATTTGGTCTCAGATTTTCCAGAAACTCAACACAAGCTTCATAAAATAGAATTATTTAGATCTACAATATTTAAAGGTTGGTACATTTCTCCTATTCAATTCAATTAAGGTTTTCAATCTATATAAATCTATTCTACATTCAAATTAATCAATCAACCTGGGTACTTAAGATCTTTCTTCCTTATTCTTGTTTCCAAATGATTGATTCATTTATGCATTGATCCTTCCTTTGGGTTAATCAACTTGGATCTTTCATTTACATATCTAAGGATAGAAGGAGAGCATCTTATTTACCCCCATAATATATTTAAATGTAAGGGATTTTATGTTAAATGAATCCACACATACACCATACTCTACCATACATATTTTATCCTTTATAGTACATATTTATGGGCATCTACCTCCATTGTTAGCCAATAATAACCTATTTGGAGGAGCTTCTTCGCTAGATTGTTACCACTAGAGTAAGCCTCGCAAACACCTTCATGAACCTCATGCAAGGTTGTCTGGTATTCAGTGGAATTGAGACACCTTAAGAGTGTACCATATAGACCTTTCCTATATAGAGTATCAACAAGAATAGTATATCTAGAGGCTTGTCGGATGAGGAAATTCTTTTTGTTTCAGGATATGTTAGGCGAAAGGTAGTTGTCTTTGAGGTAGGTGTACACATATTTGTACCAAAGAGACTTAGGACCAACAAGGACACAAATTTATTCTGACATAGGCACATCATAAGGTGGTATCATTAGTTGTTCAACCAAAAATTCAAATATGGTTTCATTTCCTGGTATGTCTATCGGGGATTTTATTCTAGCCATCACATCTGTGACTTTGTTTTGAACTCTTGGAATTTTTTTGAAAACAAGTCACTAGAAGGAAGGGTGCAGTTGATCCACCAATCGTCTATATCAGATTAGTTTCTCATCTTTAGTTATGTAGTCATTGTTGACTTGACTAATGACTAGCTGGGAATCACCATAGACTTTTAAATTTAGTTTCCTCCAATGTATAGCAGTTTTTAGTCCAATGGCTAGAGCTTTATACTCTGCTATATTGTTAGTACAAGGAAAACTAAGTCAATAAGACTTAGGAATCACATCACCTTGAGGGGTAATAAATATGATCCCTACCCCCACATTATGATTGCTATATGACCCATCAAATTATAATTTCCAGACTTCTACTTTTGATGCTTCTATGGTAAGGACAGATTCATCAGGAAATCTGATACAATAGGCTGGTGATCTGGAATAGGTGATTTTTCCATTTGATAAACAATAACTTTCCCTTTCATGGATTTCCTATCCACATACTCAATATCAAACTCACTTAGGATCATGACCCACTTGGCGATCCTTCCAGTCAAAGTTTCCTTACTTAGTAGATATTTCAGTGGATCTATATGAGCTATGAGCTTGGTTTGATGACTTATCATGTAGTGTCTCAACTTTTAGGAAGTGAAAACAACTTCCAGACATACTTTCTCGATTGGGGAATAATTGATCTCATACACAACTAAGGTTCAATTATTATAATAAATAGCTCTCTCTTTTCCATTATCATCATGTTGTGCTAAGAGATCTCCTAGAGTTAAATTAGTTGTTGAAATATACTATAGAAGTTGTTTTCCAGGAGTTGGTGGGACTAGTACTAGAGAACTTAACAGATAATCCTTGAAGACTTGGAATGCTTTCTCACACTATTTTTTCCATACAAAATATACTGCTTTATGTAATAAGGGTTGAAATGGGTGACACTTATCATCCAACTATGATATGAATATACTAATATATTGTAGCCTTCCCTGAAGTCCTTTGAGTTGTTTCGGATTTGTGGGAGGAGGCATGTCTAATATTTCCTTGACTTTCTCTGGGTCCACTTATATTCCTTTGTATGATGGTATAAATCCTAGGAGTTATCCAGAAGTAACTCCAAAAGTACACTTTTTTGGATTCAGACGAACCTTGTATTATTCTAGCTTGTAAAAAATGGGGCCTAACACCTATGAATGAGCTCCTATGGTTTGGATTTTTCTAATACATCATCAACATAGTCTTCTATTATTTTTTGAATCATGTCATGGAATATTGTTGTCATGGCTCTTTGATATGTAGCACCTGCATTTGTCAATCCAAATGGCATCATATTCCATCAATATGTGCTCCAGGCACAAGTGAATCCAGTTTTATGTTGATCTTCAGGAGATATTCTAATTTGGTTGTATCCTGAGAATCCATCCATTAAAGATAACATCTCATGTCCCATTGTTATATCCACTATGATGTCAATGTTTGGTAACAGGAAGTCATCCTTGGGACAAAGTTTTTTTAAGTCCCTAAAATCTGTACATATGCGGATATCTCTTGAATATTTTGTAATTGGAAAAATATTTGAGATCTAGTCTGCATATGGAATGAGCCTGATGAATCCAACATCCAGGAGTTTCTTCAGTTCTTATTTCACTAACAAGGAAATGTATGAATGCATTCTTCTCAAAACAATTTAACTGGATTTGCATTTGGAAACAAAAGCAGATGATGTAATACTAATTTTGGGTCAAGACCTAGCATGTCAACATATGACCAGGCGAAGTTGATCTGTCTTTCTTTGAAGAAGATAATGAATTTCTCTCTTTCTTAAGGTGAGAGAGACTTGGAAAGATAGATCTTATTAAGGTGTTTTTCATCCCCTAAATTAGCTTCAAGTGTTTTTTCTGCTAATAATGTTGATTTATTTTCATCTAAGGGAAGGGGGGCCAACTTCCCATCTTCTGGTGCCATCAATTTTCACTTAATGACCTTTATTTTTTATTTTCAATTTCACTTTTCTGACAAGAAAGAGGAGTCGCCTCCCCAAAGTATAGTGACCTGTCTAAATCAAAAGAGAACCATGTCTTGTCATCTCTTGATGGTATTCCTTGTCAAAGCCCCGTGAATTCAACAATGGCTTCAACATTCTCAAATATGTCTATATCTGGACTTCCTCGTTGGTTCCAGTCAATTAGTTTGGCATGGACTAAAGATAGGTTGGCTCTGGCTTGCAGCTCGGGTTGGGAAAATGGAATTTTTGTGATAGTTCCAAAAAACTGAGAGTGGGAAGTAGATGGATCATTCAGGAAATTGACATCGACAGATTTGTCTATACAAGGTTTATCTTCTAGGTTTATTTGGTTAAACATTTCATTTATGGTCATGGTGCTTAAGGTATGAGGGGTGTCCCACTCATAATCGTGAGAATGATTCATGCTAGAACACTCATAAGGTATATCTTATTCCACAAAACCTAGGACTTCCTACTCAAGGTAAAATTGTGGGGTTACAATTTCCATTTCTTGAGACAACAACTATTGAAGTATGCTACAGATTTGGTTGTGTTCTTTACTTGGTTCCCAATTTGGTTTAGTAACCTCTTGAATTTATCTGATAACAATATAATTCCTTGACTGGCCATATGCAAGGCCTCTTTTTTCCTTTGTGTAGGGGGTAGAGAGAGCTCTAGGATTCCTTGTCATCTTGCACCTAGGCTTGCAGTTCTAGTATACCTGAATTGTTGTAACATTGTAAATCATGGTCCCTATTGAGCTAAGGGTAACTGTACTGAGATTGTCTCTTGTAGATCTTGGTACAACCAGGTATTGATATTAGGATCAAATGGATTTTCTTCACTCAATTCACCCCATTTGAAAAATGTGGTAGTGGGACATCTGAATATTATAGGTTTATGGTGTTTCATTTGTTTCTTCCTGTCTAGGTCGACCATATCACCTGGGTGAAAAGGGTAATTTAGTGATGGTGAAGGATTCTTCATAGAGATATTCACCACATCCTCTATCTTGGACTAGTATTTAAATTCCCATCCTTGGTATGTCTTTAGGAACTAAATCATAAGTGGAAGGAACACTCACTTCTTGATTCAGTGGTACTTCATTCTCTGAACTAACCCTTAGAATGTAAAAATATAGATAGGGGTTTCAATCTCCTTCTATAATAACCTTTATGCCTTAATAATAAAATTTGATACATTGATTATACATAGAGGATACAACTTTAATTTCATATATCCATGGTCTTCCTAGTAACATTTTGTATCCTAGTTCAAGATCTAGGAATTGGAAGGTCGTATTATTTACCATTGGTCCTATCCTGACAAGCAAGATGAGGACACCCTTGGATGATCTCTTTTCTTCAACATAAGCTCCGATATTGATCCTCCAGGTAACATCCACACTAGAATTTGAATATCCCAAGGTTTTTATAAATTTTAAAGTATATATGTTTAATCTGGCCCTACCATCAATGAGGACCCATCTAATTGTATGTTTGTGCACTTGGACCAGGAGGTGTAGAGGAACATTATGCAATGGTTTACGTGGCAACACATCAAAGTCTATAAAGGTATAATGTTTTTTTTAGCGATATAATTGACCATGGTATGGAAATTTTTAAGGGATATGTGTTGTGGGATAATTGCGTTTTAGAGATCCTGATCCAAAGGTTGTTTTTGTTCAGGAGAGATGTGCAATAGCTCAAAGATAGAGATTTGTGTGGACATTTGTTTAAGCGGATCCACTAGATTGTGATGTGGATTGTGAATTTGTGTAGAATTTATATGCACAATAGAAGTAGAAGGTTCCCCATGTAGGAAAACCTTGGAACAAAAGGTCATGAATACACACTTGGAGTTATCTCTGATAGTTATAGTAACAATTTGGTTTTTAGCAAGATTTATGCAATTTATCACATTATTAGTGGAGGAGTAAGTATAATTTACCTATTTTGACTAGTTTCCAGATGTGGGGGCCTTCCTTTTATTATGATTTTTCAACAGATCTTTGAAGATGGTGTGATAGGTGTTGTCTTTGGGTTTTGGTTCATTTTCAATATCAATTCTCATTGGTCAATCAAGTCTTGTATAGAATTTTTCAATTGATAACAAATTTATTTCCTTTAACACAATGGTAATCACAAAAGTCATTATCATTCCACCATTGGGTTTGACAACACCATGTTTAAATTCTCAGATCTCGGGTAGGGTGATCATGTTTATCTGGATCAATTTATTCAGTGTTGATTCAATTGACTCCCCTAGTGGTGTATACTCATGTTTAGGAAAGGGGATTCTTGGTGAACGTTTCACATTGGGTTGGTTTTTATACATATTGGTATCTTGAACATTTTCAACAAGATTTTGCATTGAATTATTTGTCAATGGCGTTTGCATTACCAGGGTGTGATTCTGCATTGGTGCCCCTTTTAAAGAAATATTTTGGTTGGCATAATTCACTGTTTGACATCAATGACACCATCATTCATGGAATTCCTATTTTTGTTCTGCCACTTAGATTTGTCTACAGGATTCTTAGTGGTGTTGGGTTGGTTAGGATCAGAAAGAATCCCTCTTTTGATTAGATTTTGCTTGCATCGTATTCCTCTTTCAATTAATTGTCTGAATTTTGGAGCAAGTTGTAACTCAGTAGTAAAGGCCATGTCTCAAATGAGATTATCGACAAACATGATAATGAGGTCCTGTTATGGGACTTCATAAGGTACCCTATTAGTAATGCTCCTCCATCTTTGTAGAAATTTAGAGAAAGACTCACCTTCCTCTTGCTTAATATCACATAGATCTTTGATACTAACCTTATGTTCAATGTTATGATAGAAGTGAGATATGGATTTATTAGCTAGTTCCCCCCAAGATTGGATATCATGAGGAAAATGTGAAAACCATTCCATTTCTGGTCTGACTAAGCTCTAGAGAAATAGTCGCATAAGGTATGATTCATCATGAGTGACCTCTATGAAACTAGTAAAAAACTCTCTGATGTGCTCTATAGGGTATGTATTACCTCTATACTTGTCAAAATTTGGCACCAAGAAGTGTGCGGGAAAAGGAGGCATGAGTATCAAGTGATCAAAGGGGTAGGTGTATAGGTCCTCCATGGAGTAGGACTTTGTCTGTCCCTGGTTTGAAGATCCTCTAACTAACTTTGCATGAATTGCATCTGTTCAATCAACATGTCAGCTTGATTTTGAGGAATGTTTCCAAAGTTGGGTTGTTTTCTAGCAGTTGGTAGATGAGTTTGTCTAGGATTTTGAAAATACGTTATAGGTATGTAAGATCTACTGGGATTTTGATTATGATTGCTAGATGGTAATTTTTGTTGGAAATGAGATTTATTTTGATTGGGGGGTGGTTTTTTTTGTTGCAATAGTTGTTGGAACAAAACACCTAACCCTTGGAGGGGGTTGATTGAATGTAGGACCACCAGAGAATGATCCTAGTTGTCTTTGTTGTGATATAGACCCAAATATAATTGGAAAAGACTGTGTCATTTGAGTGTTGGAAAATGGATTGTTATATTTTTGGGGTTCCAATGATATGAAAGGGGCACTTGAAGTAACGGTGGTTGAAAACATCAAAGGTGCTATTTGGGATGAACTAGCCACAGTGGATGAATTGGTCTGGGAGTTGATTATGTTTTGACTAGTCAAAATTCCTTGAGATGTCATTTGATTTTGTTTTAGTCCCCATGTAGAAGAGGAATCAAATTGCTTTGAAATTTGAGATGGCATCATTTGAGAGGATTCATGTGCAACATGCATTTGATCCTTTGTAGCATGCACCTAAGTTTGTTGAGTTGTTTCATGCATTACTAAAGGATTTTCTTGCTAGATTGTAGAAACATCAAACCTAGGAGACAAATTAACTCCTTTTTTTAAGAGCATTGCTAAAAAAATTTGTGGGTTTTGTTCAACCACATTTTCTACAACTAGATAAGCATATGTGTCTTGTTCAATGTCCTACAATTCTTATTTTGTTACATCTTGTATAGTTTTGATCCGCGAGGTTGTTCATAGTTATCGTGAAACATGGATGGATCAATGTGCTGAAAGGGGTTGATTTCCAGTTATTCCTCCCATGGAGGGAAAGGGTTGAAAAAAGGGTCCTCTATTTGATTCCTTGTTTGTTATCTTTTCATTGGTCTACGACCAAGAGTATGCAGAGGCAACTCCATCTTACTATTGTTTTGAAGTTTTGGATTGTGATTCAAATTGTTATTGTAGGAATTCCAAAATTTAAGTATATCTTTGAGATGAAGTATGATAGAGAAATATTTATCTCTATGGTGAAGACTGTTGATATTCATTTGTACTTATTGGTTCTAAGGACCTGGTGCCCTTGATAATGAAATTTTTAAATTTGAGATTAAAGGTTGTTTGATGAAACTTACAAAATGGAATTTAGATTCAATAAACAAGATTAAAAAAATACATCACTCACTTCAATCAATAGTCCTAAGAGCTATACACTGAGTGTATGTTCCAGATCATTTTAATAGTTCTTGCATAGAAAGAGATTCCAAATAGTCTACCTAATGTCAATTTGGCTTAACATGGTTGACAAGGTGGTTTACTACTTAACCGAGTTCTAGTAAGGATTTCATTCAGAAAGACTTGAGTTTATCCTCCATTATAGAGGCCTCCCACATGCATAAAAACATTATTTTGCGCAATCCTAAAGGATGACTAGAGGAGGTATGTTCTTAATCCTTTCTGTCATTCACCCCATTAAGGATGAATGCATTTCATTTTAGAGTGGGTTGAAATACTGCAGCTGAAGTAGTTGTATCCCACTTTGGGCTTTCCCTCTCATTGGCCTCGCTAAGGCACAACTCGGGAGGTATGCCCCTAAGGCTAAAATTAAACTACCTACTGGAAGAAAATAAAATGAAATTAAGATTAGGTCTAGGAGTCTGATCACCCTAAGAAGGATGAGAGCATATCCCACTACTTTTAATTTCCAGACACAATGAACATGGTGTTAATTATCCAAACCTTTAAACTAAAGGAACTCCACCAGGTTTGGAATTTTGATCACCCAAAAGGTGAGAGCATGGGCCTGCTAGTTTTGTTCACAAACATGTGAGGTCTTTTCTAATTAAACTAAGTGATTAAAACTTGAAAATGCAACAATAAATGAAAAATGCTTGAAATAAAAGGGCTCTCAGTGTGCACCTTATTCAATTTTTATGAATATTTTTTATCATACTTTTACCTGGGAAAATGCTCCATCTCCTAAGCATCCACATCAGCTTCCATACACATTAATCCAACACAAGGCAAGCAAATGTGAAGGAGAAAATAAACAGGCAAGAGAAAATGATTATCTCTAAAAAGGATGAGCAGATAAATTGATTTCCACTCCATACTTGGCTTGATAAAGATGTAATATTTTGACATAATGGTTATAATCTTCACCTTATTTACCAAGGCTTTCCATCTTGTTTTCCTATTATAATCTCTTTGGGTGTTCGTTTACCTTCTTTGTTGTCTTCTCTTTGAAATGATTAGGAAGACAAAATGTGACTTTCCTTCTTTTTCTGGACCTTTTACGGGTTTTCTCACCATTATATCATTGAAGCCTATTCCTATAAATGCAAAAAATAGAGATAGAAACCAAACAAACAGCCTGCAGATGGATTAGGATTAATTAACTGAAAGAAATATTTTGTCAGGCG
>MU223089.1:5776964-5799956 GCA_018584345.1 Thuja plicata
TTTAAACTATAGGAAATTGAGTTTAATTAATTAAATAATGATAATTAATCAATTAAAGCTTAATTAATTAAATAAAATTAATTATTTAATTAATTTTGGAAATTGGATTAGATGATTTGAGGAATGATTTTAGAATAAAATAGATAATTAATTAATGATTAAAAAACCATTAATTAATAGATGAAAATTAGTGTTTTTAATGTAAGGTCGCAAGCCTATCCATTTTAGGGTGTCTACACAACCCCCTCTCATTAATCCAACATCTCCCCCTTTGGTGTTGATGGGATAAACACTATATAATCTAAAAAATTTGTCTTCCATAACTTTGTAAGTATTGACCTATACTATATAACGCATTCAAGTCATACTCCCCCTTACACTATGCATGCTTCAACTCATATCAATCTCCCCATACACATTTATCTTCCCTTTTTTGTCAACAATGATAAAGGATTACAAGTACATACCAAAATTACATTTTTTCAAAGACATCCTTAAAGAGTGTCTTTGCCAACTCCAATGATTTCTCCCATGACTCTTGTAAGCACTTCATAGATAGAATCTATCCATGTATTACCGATGTTGACCCTTCCATATCATTCAAAGTACTCACCTCTGGTAGACTTATTATTTTTTATGCATCACTCACATTCTATTGCATAAGATCTACTGTAGGAGCTAGGTAGGTATGCAACTCCATAAGTGACATAATTCTTTGATCTTGCAACTGCTTCACTATGTGAGTAATAATTTTGACCTTAGCACTGTATCCGAAAATGGAACTAGTTAGGGGATCAAACTTTTAAACCAAAGCATTAAGCTCATGTTGAACTTCCTCTCTCTTCTTCTCCAAATCATTTGTAAAAGATGTAAACTTCTACACTTTTACAAGTAACTGCCCTACCTCCTGTAGGATATCCTTTACTTTCTTCACTAGAACTACAAGTGACTCTTTTTATATTGATATAATCTATTTCAACTTGTCAGTTCATTACTTCTCATACGCTTTTATTGCCAACTTCATAGAGTCATTCTCTAAGTTAGATACTTGATTAGAAACTGCTTTGACCAAAATACCCATCTAAACAATGGGTTTATCTTGTTTATCATATTGCACATCAGGTACTAGATTGTTGATTATCTTCCTTTCTCCTTTTAGTACGTTGGCCTTCTTCTTCTTTCACTTTATTTTGTATCTTTATGCTTTCTCTCTGAGCTTCTCAAACATCTTCATCAGCTCCTTAGGACTCATTTTAGTAATGTCAATAGTTGTTTGGATTTATTCATCTCCAGGTTCACCTTCCTCTTCTTCCTCTGAACTAGTATACTTTGTAGTTTTTCTCTTCTTCTGTGTGCTAGCTCCATCGGTTAAGTCTTAGCTTCATTGGTTAAGTCTAATTTCCTCTTCATTAATAGTATATCTTCATCAATATTTTTCTCTTCACTTTTTAGTTATGTTACTTCCTCTCCAGTCTAATCACTTGGTTCATCCACTTGAGTTTGATTATTAATGGTCTATATCTGGTCAGGTATGTCAGAGATAACATTATCTATGACATCATTTATCTCTTTATATTTAGACATTTGACCTTTTTCCTTCTCTTCTACCGATTTTTCCTGGGTTCTTGTCTCAGATTTCAATAACTTTTTCCATAACTCCACTATCTCATCTCTTACCAATTGTGATTCTCCAATGAGAATCCTTGTTACTCTATTTCTTGTCTTGAATTCTCCTCTCATTGCTTCAACCATTACCTTCACTTCCTCGGTTTTTAATCCAGGTTGCAATAGTGCAAGTTCTTGATCCATCATTACTTTATCAACCTTTAAAGCTTCTCTCCATCGTTTGTCAACTGCCTTAAATAGTTCCTTAGGTATTCCATGTATAGCTTACGTATTTTGCAAAAATTATGTAGATTCTCTACAACTACATCTTATATCTTCTTCTTGTCTTCAGTGACACATGAATCAAAACACTTAACCACATTTTTCATTCTTTCATTCTTCTTAACATTAAGAATTATGCTATCAACTCGAATAGCATCAACGAATTTTACATATTTCATAGTAGGTTTGCCTACTACAGAGGACTTCTTCTCACTAGCTCTTGGTTCTTCTTGTTCCTTATCAAATTTAGTTTCAAATTCTTTTGCATCAGCTTTGTCCCTACTTTCCTTCTTACCTTTTGACTCTTTTTAGCTAGATTTCTTCTCTTTTAATATTTCTAAACAGTTAGAGGTGACTTCTTTTGTGGCTTAGTCATAGTAGGAGTGGTACACTGAATTTTTTTTTATGTTTAAATCCTAGTGACTCTCTAATGTGTGAATTCTTCAACTTCAACTTTTGTTTTCTTGTCTCCACCACTAGCAGATGTGCTTGAATTCTCACTTTCCATTTTATTCCTAATATTAGTCATCATCTCTTGTCTCATTTTGGCTAGATTATCAAATTGTTTCTTTACTTTTCTTTGGATTATTGGTGCCTTTAGTTCACTATGAATTTTCAATGATGACTCTACAAATGTTCCAAATCTAGGTGTAGATGTATATATAAATTTTGACAAAGTTGCATCAACATGTACAATAACTAAGTTACCATCTACTTCATAACCCATGTTGTTACCCAAGAAGTTATAGGTTGCACTGCTTGCAACATACATGTATCTATATCTGCTAGAAAACAAATATCATCCTTGGTACTTTTCTACTATACTGTTTGGGATTATCTCTCTTAAGTGCTTTTTTCCTTGAAAATATTTAAAATATCCACACATGCTAGTATTGAAATTATCTCCTAATGTCATGATGCATTGTTAAATTTGCATAACTATCGGTTGATCTTTTATCCATGCAATAGGACCCATTCCTGGAAATTAATTCTATAGATAGAAAAATATACATACCAGGATTGAACCATACTTGAATGATTTCTTATTATCCTTCTTGATCTTCTCTATGTTCACAAATATTGGCTCCTCAACATTTCACATAAGTCATACTTTGCATCCTCTTTCACCATTCTGTATGCAGCATGAATTGCTCCACCAGGTACATTGTTCAATCGACTGGACTGATATACTTTGTATCCAACCACCATTGAAGAAAATATCACTTATTTGTCATTGATGTCTTTGATAGTCATTTCTCAGTGATATTGTTTAGATTTGGTCAAGTGAGTTACCAAATTAGCAGCAGTAGTCCGCAAAGTTGGTGTCTCACTAGTTGTACAAAATCCAGTAAAATGATTGATTAATTCCTTTGTAATCTTGTGAGGTTTGTCCAACCAAATAAACTAAACGTGGACTCTACTCAACACATACCTTATCTATTATGGATGAAAATTATTACGAATCTCGACTGCATGTGTAAAACCATTATGCACCAAATGCATATGCTCGTCCTTCACCTTTACATCATTGCTTAGAGTAAGGAATTTATTATAGATTTCATCAACTCCAATTTCTTCTAGCTTGTAGTGTAAGAATGAACAAATATCTTCAGTTAGAAATAGACCATAGGGTATTGATGATAGGGCACCCATAGGATCATTCTTGATATCCTTCAATGGATGTAGATTGAATATGACTCTTGGCTCATCCACAACATCAATCATTACGGGAGTATCCATAATGACATCAATTATCTCTTATCAGTAACACTCATGTATAATATTCACTCAATTATCAATAACCTCCAATTTCATGGATAGGTGTTCTTCAACAACCGATACAATTTACTGCTTGAAATATCAAGTAACACACAAGAAATGCTCACTATCACTTTAGAATGTATAAAAATTCTCTCCATTAAACTCATAATAATGTAAAGTAACAAAATAATTTACTTTCCCATCTATATAGTTGAGAATGTAGTCATTATTTTCAACAGTCAAATAGTACTTTTCACTGATCACAATGATTATGACAAAACAACTGTCATATGCACACACAAAACCAAATATAGCACTTTTATCTTGACTAACATCATTAAATCACAAATAGGCATCTCAATATGCATATGAATCTTACCTCTCATTCACTAATAGTGGTTCTTTAGGATTTTTCTTTTTAGTGCTCCCCTAAGTCATAACAAACTTAGTTCACTAATAGATTCTCCACACTTCCTGAATCGGTGGAGCTCTCAAACAATTCAAAAGATTTCATTTCACCTTTCTTCACCCATTTCTTCTTCATTTCACTTATGACTTCCTCAACATCAACAATTATCTTACCTTTGTCATTTGCATCTTTGTTCACTAATTGGCCTCTGGTATTCTTTCTTACTCTGCATGATCTAGCAAGATGGCCATATCTATTATAGATATAACAAGCCATACATGTTTGTTTCTAAGGTCCCACATTGCCTCTATCTGACCTTAATCTACAATTCACAGTGTATGTCCATTTTTGTAACAAATAGAACATGTAAAATTTGAATGGTTACCCTAATTATTAGGTCTTTGACTATTGTGACCATGTGACCACTAACTGTTGATTCTTTCCCTACACTCATTACCTTTATGTCCAAAATTATTATGGTAATAAAAATTTCCTTTAAATGCATTAGATCTAGCATAGTAGTTATCACCTCTACCATTAGAATTGTCTAATCTAGCGGTAGGACCTCTAGGTCTAACATTAGGACCAATAAGTTTAAACCAACATACATTAGCAGTATGACCTTCCTTGTGACAATTAAAACATATTGGTTTATACCTTCTCTTACTAGTGTTATTATTTACCTTGGGTGTTGATTAGTCTCCTGCATTGATGTTCTTAGTGCCAGATGATTCACCAACTTCAAAGTTTGAGAAACCTAGACCTTGTTTTTCTCTGTTCCTCCTCTTCTTAGCAAGTTTGTTCATCACGTTTAGCAAAACTCTTATTGAATTTATCCACTAGATCATTCAAATATTTAAGCTCTTCTTTCAGTGTATCATTATCTTTCCTCAATCCCTCATTCTCTCTTGTGATGTCAATATTTTATTCATATGTGTCATGTAAGTGTTAATTCAATACAACTACTTGCTCCAGCCTGAATAGTTGCTCCAACTTTTTAGTTAGGGTAAATCATCTTTATCCTTTAGGGCATCTTCATAAAATTTATTTGCATCTTCGATAGCTCTCCTTCCTTCAAGATCTTCACACATCCTGATAGATTGACTTTCAAGCTTTGTTTTTAGATCGGCCACCTCTTCTTTAAGTCCATTGTTCTTATCCATTAGACCTGCAATTGCTTCCTCAGATTCTTCAGACATGCTTCCTTCAAATAGTTTCTCAATGTAATTTTGACTTTCCATTAGTTTCTCAGCGACTTATCTTCCTTTTTCAAGGGAGTTCCTTATCTTTTCTTTTAGTTCATTGATTAACATATTTACATCATCAAGTTGTTTCTCATACTTGTAACTCTCCATGTTGATTATTAGGAATCTTTTCCTCAAGCGATTAAGTTTAATATTAAGAGTACCAATGCTCTGATAGCAACTATTAGTATTAACAAGAACTAAGAGGGGGGTGAATCAGTGTACACAAGTACTTAAGAAATTTCACCACTGATCTAAGAAAGCTAATCAACAACCTCCAAATAATGAAACATGCAACTGATAATATCAAATAGAAGTAAACAATATCAAGTATCCACAAAATAATCACATATGACACGTATATTTTTCGCTTGGAAACCATTATTAGAGGGGAAAAACTATGGTGGGGATTACACCCACAAATCAAATTACTGCAGTAAAAAAATTTGCCTTGTTAGGAGCTACAATACCCTTTATAGGGTTCCCCCTATTAAAAGTGACTAGTACCTTGTTAGAAGTACCAAAAGACTTGTTAGATTCTAACTCTCTAGAGGATTTCATTCTTCAATAAAGAAGTTACCTTGTTAAAGGATTTACAATAAAGACATGTTATGATCTATTTGGTTAAGGGATTTGACTTATTGCAATATTTTGGAAAACAACAGTAACAATGATCTGTAGAGTGGCATTGATTTCCTATCAGATCCTTCCTAATCCTTTTCTCTTTGACTCTGTAATTATCTCTACTTCTTCAATCTCTGATCATTACACTTCAAAGTATGATCGCAGCCCTAAATCACACAATTTAACTCTCCTTATATATTGTGTTCTTAAGTGTTTTAAGACCTAAAAACTTTCCATTCAAGTAGGCACAAAATACTTATCAACCTCCTAAAAATCAGTGTCAATCATACCTAACATGTCTCCAAACATAATATACATTAACATAAATGATATCTGACCTTAGATCCACTGCCTTAAATGATTCATCATGAAATTATGATCAGTGACCCCATAGGTACACTGACTTCCACATCAAAAAAATAATTCACTCAAAATATCCAATTAGTTGTCATGATCAAAACCATGCCTTCCTCGTACCATATGATTGTCTTCTCTAAGATCCCATCTTCTAATTTTCTCTGTAACTCGGCTGCTACCAATTTAACTAACTGAAACTATTCTTCCTATACATCTCATGTACACTGATCAACATAGTTAATTGTATTTGCTTTACCGATCATGTACGGATCTTACCATTTGCTCCAATCATATTAACTGAACATGTTTCCATCAATGACAACCAATTATGTATCTACGTATGACCGATCTTCATATCTCCTCAAAAAACTACCATAATTCCAACAACTTTGTATGGCTTGAGGAACATTTTCTATTTTCTTCAAATGTTAAAATCTTAATAGATCTTGATGATAATATGAAATATCCTAGACCGATAGAATTGATCATGAAAAATGAAACATACACCATCAAACCTGTATTTTATCAAGTCCCATTTCCAATAATGTAGTTTCTAAAACCATATCAAAAGGAAAAGAGGAAGGAATAACATTAAGCATCAAAAGGCTAGGGTAAATAGAAAAAAGATACTTAAACAAACAGAGGAAGTTAACATTAAGCTTAATGAGAATATTGGAGGCTTTATCATAGAAAGCTAGAATGAAACCTCAATTTGATGCCCTATCCCTAGCTCTCAAGAGGACCTTAACAAGTCCCTTTACCATGAAATTAATAAGGAATTGACACTGGTTGATCACACTTATAAGGAATATATTGAGCTAAGGTTAGCAAACAACTCTCAGGAATCTAAGATGCGGGATGTTGATGATGGAGAGATAATGGAGAATATGATCACAAATGCCTCATGGTAAAGAATGTCATTCTTATGGTTGATAATGCTAGGATGGGAATTTAGAGTTTAGAAACATTAGAAGTTACTAAACAGAATTCTGATTTATCTCCTATTGAGCTAAATTTATCCGGAGTGCCCCACAATCCCAATGACAATAGGATCACATGGAGAGATATAGAGACACAATGTGTTAAGAAGGATGCTTTTGATTGTCCATTTGAAAGATGTGATAGAATTTATTTTAGACAATTAGGTCTTGAGTACCTATGTAATGAGGTCCTAGATGACCTCCTTGAGGGGATTACTGAGGATTTCCTAAATCAAGAAGAGATTACCTCAGAAAAATAACTTCTCATTTCCATAATTACAGAGCTCAAAGCATAAAGGAATCAAGATGAATTAGAGGAGAAAATTATTGAGTTAGGTAGGAGGGAAGGGGACTTGGTTTATGTATCAATGGGAATTGTGCAATCTGATTTATGCAAAGATACCCCTGATTGTGCAAATAGTAACAAGAAAAGGGGCAGGAAGTCCCTTTCAAAGTTAAGGACAAAAGATGGGTCTACTAAGGATCAAAATAAGCTCACATCTATGTTTAATGTTGGGAAGGGGAAGGGCCTTCTCACGATTCCATGAAAGTCATAACTTGGAATGTTATGGGCCTAACTGCCCCTAACAAGCAGCGAATTGTGAAACTCTGCATCTCTACAATAAAAGTTGAATTATAATGCTAAAAGAAATAAAATTAAATAAGGATAACATAGCAGTTTTCAGGAAGAAATTACGTATTTGGGAGATTGATGTAATCCATGCAAATAGATCCTCGGGTGGCTTAGAAATAGTTTAGGATCCTAGATTAGCCTCCTTCACCAAACAAGAATTCCACTAGAATTAGACTAGTGGTTTAGTTATTTTTACTGATTAATGTTTATGGGCCAATACAAAATAGAGATAAAAAATGCAGTTTGGAAGGAAAGAGAACAATATATAGAAAGGATGCCAAATTAGATGTGTATCGTAGGAGGTGATTTCATTGAGATTCTTGACCCTAAACAAAAATGGGGAGGTATCACCAAAGAATCTCAATCAACAACAAATTTCAAAAAGTGGGTTCATAAAAACAATTTACTAGAAATCAAAACCAAAAATGGTCTATTCACATGGAATAATAGAAGGCAAGTTTCAGCCATATTGTTGAGAAGTTAGATATGTTCCTCCCCAAAGGTAGTTGGGAAAATTTCCCCTTTATTCTAGCTGTTGAAATCCTCCCACGCTCTGGTTCTGATCATTTCACTGTTTTACTAAATATTACTAAGGATACACGCCTTAAGAGGTTTCCTTTTAAGTTTGAAAACATGTGGCTAAGAGATGAGAACGTGGTAAAGATAATGAAACATTGATGGAAGAATGTTGAGGTATCACGATCAAAATTATATCATCTAGTTACTAAGATGAAGATAATTAAAAATAAATTTTTGCAGTGGAATAAGAACCACTTTGGAAATATCTTTGAGTCAAAGAAAATAATAGAGGAAGAGTTGGAAATCATGAACATTGAATTAATTTAACAAAGGAATGGATGTGGAAATTTATCACAAAGGAAAAAACAAAACTATTGGCTGAGTATGAAGACATCCTAGCTAAGGAGGAGATCTCTTGGAGCCAAAAATCTAGAGAAACATGGGCGAAAGTTGGGGATAAAAATACAATTTTATTTCATAATAGCACCAAACAACGAAGGAATATTAATAGGATAACCAAGGTTAAAACTAGGGAGGGTACCATTGTCAAAAAACCTAATCAGATTGTTGCTAAAGTAGTTATACATTATGAAGAAATACTAAACAATTAGAAAGGCTCCAATATGGAGCAATAGAAGAAGATCTCAACGAACGTACCTAAAATTATCTCTGTAGAACAGAACAAGGCTTTTATAGCAAAATTTACAAAATCTGAGATAGAAACTGTTGTGATGCAAATGCACCTAGAAAAATCTTCAAGGATGGATGGATTCCCAGCTTATTTCTTTTAAAAATGTTAGCACTTCATAGGTGATGAGGTAGTAGAAGGTTTGGAGGGGGTTAGAAAATCTAGAAATCTTCTCAAAGAAGTAAATAATATCTTTCTTACTCTCATTCCAAACAAGGAGAAATCTAATAATTATGATGAATTTAGATCTATTTCACTATGTAATACTATATATAAAATCCTCATAAATACTTTAGCTAACCAAATTTGGAAACTTCTTCCTGGCCTAATTAGTGAAGAGCAAACATGTTTTGTCCCTGGGAGATCTATCTATGATGGAGTAATAAATGTTCAGGAAGCAATTCACTCCATTCAATGCAGTCATAATTTGAGTATGTTAGTTAAGCTGGATATTAGGAAAGCTTATGATAAGGTGGATCGATGTTTCTTGTGCAAGTGTTTAGAAGCCTTTGGCTTTAGAAAACAATGTATCAACCTGATCTTTGAATGCATTTCCATTCTAAAAAATTTAGTCTTTGTAAATGAAACACCTGAGGGATTCTTCAACATCTCCAAGGCACTAAGACAAGGAGACCCTATCTCCCCCTTCATATTCATTATCATGACAAAGGTGTTAGGTAGGGAAATTACCAAAGATAGGGAGGAGGACCGTGTTAAGGGTAGTAAAATAACTAGAGGTATGGATCTTATAAACCATCAACAATTTGTTGATGACACTATGATCTATGGTGAAGGTTAGAAACAAGAAGCTATAGAAATCAAGAATATTCTCAACTCTTATGCAAGAGCCCCATAACAAGAAATTAATAAGGAGAAATCAAACATCTTCTTCAACACAGATATAAAAACTGAAGAGGAAATCTACAATATTATGAACTTAAGAAAGGAAACTTCCCATGTAAATACTTAAGTCTTCCTCTAGAGAAGGGGAGTAGATCTAATAAACTCTGGGATCATGTTGTATCTAAGATTAAGACAAGGATATACTCTTGGAAATGTAAGTCGTTGTCCTTGGCTGGTAAGAGAACCATGCTAAAAGTTATACTTACAACCATACCTATTTACCAACTATCATATATTAACCTAGGTGCAAAAAAATAGAAGAAATCAATAGGTTCCTTAGGACCTTCTTCTAGAAAGGGACGAAGGATAAGAAAAATATATCATTAATAGACTAGGATAAAAAATGTAGACCAAAAGAAGAATGAGGTTTGGGGATAAAGAATATAAGAGAACAAAGCAAGGCCTTGGGGGCTAATCTGATATGGAAAATGTATAAAAATATTGATTTAAAATGGGTAAGGATCTTAAGCCACAAGTATCTACATGGTAATGAACCCATCAATATCTTAAGAACTTCTTCACCCCTAAGGGTTCTCACATCTTGAATTTCTTGTTAGAATGTAGGAATACCATTTTAGAAAAATGAACATGGAATGCTGGAAATGGTGAGACAAACCAAGTTCTGGGAGGATTCATGGGGTGGTTTTCCTACAATTGATAGCCTTTACAATTGTGAGAATTCTAAAAGAACTTTGGAAGCACAGTGGGGAAGAGTGTGAAATGTTATATATAAGTCAAGGATGGAGACCTAATATAGGGTTGGAAGTGGAAATATTTGGACAATTGAAATATCCCAGAGGTAGAAAGAATTTGTCTTCATCTTAAGCAATAGTAACATCACTTTGCGACAAGATGGGGATAGGCTAGTTTGGGATGGGTCAAAAATAGGGGAATGTAACACAAAGGATGGTTATAAATTTCTAATAAACAAACATCTAAGACCAAAAACTAATATTTCTTTAATCCTTTTCTAGGATAAAAGATGTCTCCCAAAGGCAAGAATGTTTTCTTGGATAGCACTACAAAATCATATTCTTACTACAGACAAGTTTAAAAAGATGGGATACGAAGGCCCTAGTAGATGTCTATTATGTGAACAGGAGGAAGAAACTACTAATCACATTTTACTATCCTATTATTTCTCTAACCAAATTCGGAAATGGTTGTGTGGAAAACTAGGTTGGATCACAACTCTTCCTAATACTATATCTAGTTTTTTTCCAGAGCTGGCCCATCCTCAACAAGAATTGTTTATGCAACAAATTATGGGTAATTTCTCCTTCAATAGTAATATAGGAAGCATGGAAAGAGAGAAATAAGCACCTACTTAAGGATAAGAATGGAAAAACCAATAGGCTTGGAAACCAATTATTGTAGTTGATGAAAAAATCAACCCCACAGCTCCCAAGAATCACCAGCATGCAAACACCTATCACAAAAAGAGAGAAGCAAAAGCTATGGAGGCCAGAAGTAAGAGATCTGTGGAAGAGGAAACATCCTCAATTGATTCAATAATAATGGAATGAAATTACAAAATATAAAGAGATCAATCCTTATAAGGGAGATCGAACACCAAAAGGTGGAGAAACCTAGGTTGCATGAATAATTAATAAAAGAATTAAGTATAACATGCCTAAAGTTTAGCTTAAGTAAACTAGAGATAAAAAGGTGATTCAATAATTAAATCAATAATAATTTAATTAATAAGTGAATAAGGTGTCTTGATAATTAAATCAATAATGATTTAATTAATAAGTGAAAATACCTTTTTACTCTAACACCNCCCCCCCCCCCCCCCCCCCTTTAAGATAAACTTAGGGAGAAGCTAAAAACCTAAAAACAACTACTTAAAGAAGGAAATGGGTGTCGACAAAAAGGCCTGATAGGGTACCCTAGTACAAAAAATCTCTGTAAAGAGGAGAAAAGGGAGAAAACCCAGTAGGAAAACCCCTCTCTGAAAAGAGATGAAACCTAGTGAAGGACTGAAGAAGCCTCCAAACAAGAGAATGTCCCAGAAGATAGGAACAAAGGAAGAACATGAACAACGTCACTAAAGCACGAAGCTGCAAATACTGTCAAAGAATAATTATTGGAACCTCCACTATAAAAGAACATGATAAGGTAGAGAAGACTGTAAACAAATTATGGAGAGCTGATCAATTGAAGGTGAAAGGTTTCCTCGAAAACATGAATGAAAGAGTGTCCATATGGTAAATGATCCATCTCACCGAAATGCATAGGTACCTAGCCATTACATCCTCCTAGTACATAGGAACAAATATTGAATACATATCTCACTCCATCAAACCAAGGAAGCATTAAAACCAATAAGAAATACCCCCATAATGCTGAGCATGGAGAGGCATGACAGGTACACTGAACCAAACTGCCAAGAATAACAACATGATGAAGAACTAGGAACATAGATAGTGCAATAGAAAGTACAAACACATATAAAGGATGGTGTCATAGAAGGATCACTCTCTTGACACACATCATGAGGCTAATGTCATAGAAGGAACACTCACTTGACAAAGGTTTTCAAACCCCCCATGACACTTTATAATATTGTGCGAGTACAAAAAGGCACAAAAAAGTCCAAGATCCCAAGCATGCATCAGATGGCACTTTATCTCAGTGTGTTTGCAAATAAGGAAATGCAACAAAAAAGATGTCTACAATATGTTGGAAGTCTAATATGGGAAATCAGTATACTGAGAGGGGGGTGAATCAGGATCTATAAAACTTTTATAATTTTGTAACAAACTGATTCAACATGTAAACATAAACATTAACTATAATGATGTAATAGATATAACATCTAATCACATCCATAATGAACACATAAAACAAATATTTGGTAACCCAAAAATCCTTGAAAGCTAAAACTGGGGTGGGGGTGACACCCACAAATCTACACTACTACAGTAACAAAGTGTGTCTGTTAGGGCTACAAAGTTTGATCACTTCTCATGATCTACCCTGTGAGGGGTCTACCCTGTTAAGAGCTTACAAACTTATACAATCTACCTTGTTAAAGTATTTAAACTTACAACTAAGTAAGCACTCTCTTAAGATATTTACAAAGGCTTGTTAGGACCACTTTCTTAAGAGATTTACCTTGATTCACATGCTAGAATGTATCAGTACTTGATCCTTCAATCTACACTTCAAATGCTAATAATGGATCTCCTCTTTCCAACTCTTAACTGATCTCACAATCTAATATATCTCTTTTATGTCCTTCACTGCTCTGCTCGGTCACTCTACCTGGTCTCTGCTTTAGATATGCAAAACTCTACCTTACATGCATACACACATGATCTCTTCTCTTCATATCTGCATCCACACACATGCATAAATTTAGGGTTTGAATAATCCCATATATAGATAACTGATGAAGCATCCAGATCAAGATCAATGATCTAGATTCATCACTTTTTCTGCTTAAGCATCCCTAATTTTGATTGGTTGCATTTCTTGCATAGGGATTAAGGATCTAAAAAATAACACGTAATTAATGCATTAAATATCTTCAACAATATTTAAATGATACATACAATTTGGCCAAAATGGTTTACCTAGGTGTTTGTTCCATTCCAAACACATATATCAAAAAAATTTCACTTGCCATATGTAAACTTTGATGCTCGGTCAAAACTGTCACTCGGCACTGACTGTCTATGCAACTTGGAAATCATTCTGGTCAACAACTACTGAGTACTTAGTGACCACTGACTTGCTTGAAAGTAACTACTACTTGGTCAATACATAATATTTACACAATTCATTTACATTGCTCAACCTTAGTGGGATGGCTTGGTCACAGTGATGACCGACCAACCTGCCTTGATTATGACTAACTCTGTGACACTAATAGACAAAATAACTTGGAGATCAACAATCTCCCCTTTGACACTAGTGGAAAAAACACTTTGTCATGAATCTTCAGTCCCTTAATAAAAAATAGTACTCAAGTATACCAAAAACTCTCCCTAAGAATATGACTCTATCTTCATAAAGCCTTCATTATATATATACCATAATCTTGAGTACATGACACCAAAAATAACAAAACAATATGTTATACCTTTCTATTCAAACCACTCAATTATTTCCCGTGTCTACATATTTCCCCTTTGATTACATCTTATTGTATTTCCCCCTTGTTTTGACACTCTTGTCTACTGGGGTTGTAGGGGTCATACCTTTCTTTTCCCAAAATGGTTTGTGAATCTATAAGATCATTGCCAATGCATTTTCCCAACAGGTTCTGACAGACTCCAAAATGTGTAACTTAATCTCTAGCTCGGCAGCAAGATCAATCAAACTCTCTGCAATATTGAGAGGCGGTTCTCTTTGTGCTAATTCTTTTGCAACTAATAACTCTCTCTCTACATGACCTCCAAATGAGGTATCAACATAGTCTGAATAGAAACCAATTTAGCCCTTATTCCACTATAATTAGCTATGAGCTTGGCTAATCTCCCTTGGGTGTGAGTTAACCTGGTAAAATGAATAGAGCTAGCATTGGCATCCATGCTCAGTGAATGTCCTGTTGACTTCAAGCCTGATTGTATCTTCTCAATAAGATGTTGATTCTCCTTTGTAAAGAATTCGACATCACATAGTTTTTTGTACAAAGAAAGAACATTTTCTACAACTTCTTCTAGATTACTTACCAGATCAAAAAGTGCAACATGTTTTACAGTAAGTTCTTTTGAAACTTTCTCAAGAACTTTGGCCTCAAACTTTCTCTATGACCATTGCATGAGCTTCTCATTACCATCAATATCATCATTTCTCATTTTTTGAACAATATGAACCAACTGATCTATAATAGGTGCTTGCTCATTTATATCCTGAAGCTCAAACGTGTCAACAAATATACCTTTAATATCATGTAATACCTTCTTTTGTTGATGTTCTCTTTTCATTTTCTCTTGCTTTCTCTTCCTTTTTAGTAAATTCTATGAAATTTGTACTTGCTCATAAGATAAGTTATCAGTGTCCCATTTTGGAATCACTATAACTTCATAAAGTGTTACATATGTGCTCAGAGACTTATCCTTTTTCTTATGTGACTTCTTCTTCTTCTTAGTCTCTGGTGTGTTGCTACTCAGTTTCTGCTCTACTTGCAATGTATTGGCTTCACCATTAATTGAAACAAACCCCTTCTGAGTAAAAATTACCTGTTGTTCATGTGTATCAACAATCTTAGTTTTAGTAAGTGGTAGCTTTATCAATGCTTGAATAGCCTCTTGCTCTATAGGCTCCTGTGTCTCCTTGGTCTTTGTAGGCTTAGTATCCTTTGTTTATTCACTATGAAGTCCAGAGATATCTGTTGCAGACTTATTTGCTTGATCTTCTTTTCTCTTATCTTCTTCATCATTAACTTCAAAGTTTTCCTCGGTAAGGGAATTGGGAATGTTGATTCTAGCCTCACCCTTCTCCTTGGCATTCAAACCTTGTGTATCCTCACCAGTAATTGTGATTAAATCATCAATTGCTAAATCCTTTGTTTGTGCATCCTCAACCTTCTCCTTTATTTTTTCCTCAACATTATTAGGCTCATCAATATCTTCTTTTTTATCAAGGTCAACTTGTTCTGATGTGCCTTCATCTTTGTTTGCACTCTTGTTAACTAGCAATCCAAAAACTATCTTCCATATTCTTTGGTTCTATTGTACAACTCCTTAAACATCCTTCCTCAGTATTAAATAAACTCTCAATCTAGGAATGAATCTATTCCTATGTTGCTCCATAAATTTTTTTCTCTACTTCTGTGTTAGTTCAGGAATTATTTGGGCTAATGCCCCTTCTCTAATTTGTCTTTCAGTCTTAAGAGCAAACTGCCATCTCTCATCAATCTTCCTAAATAATTCCTCAGGGAATATATTCCCAATCTCTAAAGGTGTCATATTGTATGATGCTAACATATCCATCATGGCCTCTTCTATCTTTGCCTTGTCCTCGGTACTTAACTGTTCAAACTTAATGAACTTGAATCTTGACAAACCTGTTGAACACCTGATGCTGTGGCAAATCTCATCAACATTTGTAAGATGTTTGTGTGTAGCAACTTTGAATTTGTTAATGTCTCCTATATCCATCATTTCCTCATCTTCATCATCTTTACCCAATATATATTTCCTTCTCTGCTTCCTCTTAGGTTTGCTTGACTCAGCCTTAGTTTGTACTTGTTTCCTTTTCCTTGAGCTCTCCCCTTCAACTTTCTTTACTAAGATTTTCTTTGGTGGCTCGACTATTATTGCAGTTGTTGATGCCCTAGTTCTTGGTCTAGATGTGGTAGGAGGATTAGGTTTATGCTTTGAACTCCTCTTCATATTTGACTCGACAACCATCACTTTCTTACCCTTCTTATCTACTTCCACATCTTCATCTTTACTCTCTTCTGAATCACTAGATTGGTCCTCACCTTGACCTTGTGTGATCTGAATTGGTGCATCTTCTTCTTCTTCTTGTTCACCAAACATCTTCTTAAGGTTTTCACTATTTTCTTTTTTTCCTCTCCATGGTTGCAACCTTCAATCTCATGGTTATATTTGATTTTTCTTCTTCATACTTCACAAATACCTTAGCCTTTTTATCAACTTCCTCTGCAAGTAGTGTTGTGATTGCTGCAAATGTTTCATCTATATTCACTTCATAAGGTAATGGCCTCAACCATGCTACCCTTGGTACTATAGCTTGTACGTAGGTGTAATCACTATCAACTAGAAAGCAAACATCATCATAATGCTTCTCTATCAGTGAAACAAGGATTCTGCTCCTTATTCTCATCTTCTTTTTAAATTCAACAAAATAGTTTCCCATGATATTATCAAAATTATCTCCTATCTGCAATATAAACTCATTAATCTATTGTGTCACTGGTTGGTCCTGACTCTATACTACATCTGCTATAGTAGGAAAAGTATTCTGAACATAGAAAATTATGCAAACTATCAGGGATCTGAACTTACACATAGAATTCTTTGCCTTCCTAATTAATGATAGGTTCTCAGCAGGTTGAGTCATCTGTAGCTCGACAAGATCATATGTATGATCTTTCTTCACTATCTTCCATGCCTGATCAACTACAACACATGGAACACTATCTAGCCTACTTGACTAATAAAACTTATGTGCAATCACTCTAACTGTAAAGTCAATTTCAGGATCAGTGATCATTGAAATTGTCATTCCTCTCTTGTTCCACTCAGCTAAAGTGTTCTTCTCAATATACTCCTTGTTTTGACAATGCATTGTTCTTTTCCCTTATACAATAGGGTAACCAGTGACTTGGTGGATGATATCCTTGGTAATCTTCACTAGTCCATTCTCCAGCCACAAACTTATATCATAAATTCTACTCATAACTATCCTGATCCATTCAATTTTGAAGTCATGCGAGATATCTAGGGCACAAACTAACCCTTTGTCGACAATGTGTTGATGCTCAGCCTTCAATTCCCCATTCTCGCATAGTTTGTTATAGGCTTCCCTCAACTCAAAATCTCCAACTTCACTAATCTTACACATGTAACATGCTCTCACATCATGGATCATAAGAAATTTTGGCGGGATCGATGACAGGGCTCCCAAAAGATCTCCCTTCACCGCAGTCTCAGATACAACATAGAAATTGGGTGGTGCACATGCCTCGCTCCTAACTAACTGAACATTCTTTATTTCCTTGTCTTGTCTCTTCACTCCAGTAGATGAACTGGTAGCCATTTGTCAGATTAGGGTCCGTGAAATGAATTTTGGGTAACTTGGCAATAATGGTTCTTCAACCTTTCATAGTACTTACTAATGATACATAGTGGAATATTTTACAATCTTTGCTCAAATCGCTCTTGAATCGCTTTTAAATCACTGTGAAAACTCTAATAATTTTGTGAAATGAAAATAAATGGTGAAATCCATTATATACCCTCAAATGGTTGAATTAGGTCTTCATTAAATGTTTTGTACAATGGTAGGTGTTTAACAGTTGTCTCGTTCCTTGAATAAATAGCTTGGTTGACTCATTCCATCACTCAGTTAGAATAGTGACTCGGTCACTACTGATACTCGATCAATATATTAGCTCGTTCAATATGGGGGCTCTGCATATACTAATATTGATGCTCAACATCAATTGTGCAAATTAATTCTTTGCTCGGTTCTTGTCTCAGATCTGTCCTAATGCATCTTAACTTATGCAGATATGGACTTTAATAAATCTTATGTTAGGAACTGGTGTAAAATATAGCATTAGAGAAAACAAATCCTTGCATACCTTCTTTTCTTAATTAGAAGTAGTGTGATCACCTGATCCATTGGATTGGGTGATCTCGGGTTCATTGGGTCCACTACTGCTTGCTTCTTCTTTCTTCTCCATGTCAGATTCATCTGATTCTTTATCTTCTCAATAGTAGGTGTTGAGACTCTAGTCTTTTAGTCTCTTCTAGTATGAATGATCTTATGACAACTATAACAAACCAAACTTCCATTCATCCAACTCTTGGATTTACCTCTAAAGTGTGTCATTATACAATTTTTTGCAATATGACCATATTCACCACAATAATGACAATTATGCCTTGTATTGTAATCTCAATTGAATGTTTTACCTTTCCTCAGTGCATTTCCTTGTTTCTTGGATGTCCACTTAGATTTTGCATTGATCTACAATATTGAGTTCTATGACTAAACTTCTGGCAATTGTAACAATGTCCTTGAAATCTAGGTGACGTAGGTGTATTGGTAGTCTTTGACCTGCATTCATGTGCCTGATATCCATGATTCTTACAATTAAAGAAATATCCATTGAATTTAGGCTTAGGTTTGGACTTACCATTATTGCTTCGGCAAATGTTTGTTGTGTGACCTGATTTCCCATAATGATGACATGTAGGTTTGTTGTTCTTTGGCTTTGCATTCCTCTGATCTCCACTCTTTGATGATTCTCCTTCTTTAGTGGATGACAGGTGCTTGGCATGGCCAAGTCCAGAGGTGTCATTGGTTATTCTTTGTGATCTCATCAGTTCCTCAAAGTATCTCAAGGCTTCATTAGGTTTGTGTATCCTCTCAATGATTTTTCTTTTAGATCTCAACTCATTTTTCAGTTGACTATTCTCTGATCTCAAATATGTAGTTTCAATTTATTTTTTGTTTACCCCTTGATTTTCAAATAATAGTTGGTTTACCATGTCCAACTGACTATTTGTGAGCATCTGCACATCACTTGTCCTTTCATCAAGTCTAGCAGCCATTTGTCTCTTATCTTCTTCTGCCATTGTCTTGTCTTCCTCAACTTTCTTCTTTTGATCAATCACCTCACATAGTGTTATTGATTTAGTTTATTGTTCTATCTTTAGACTTTTGACTCGTTCTTTGAGTGTTTTTCTCTTCTCCAATAGATCTAAAATTTATGCATTACTTTCTTTGGAATCTCCATTGTCAAATAGACCTTCAGTGTCTTCTTCTTTGTATGAAGTGTCATTTAGCTGAGTTGCCAATTCTTTCCTAGATTTTAAGGATTTCCTCAATTCTTCTCTTGTCGTCTCAAGATGCTGCAGTGCCAGCTGGATATTAATCTTCAGATTCTCAATGACCTTTCCCAACTTATAAACCTCCATCTCCAAGATCTTAACTCTCAAGTGGTTAGACTTCTTCTAAGAGAACAACGCTCTGATACCAATTGTTGGAAGTCTGATATGGGAAAGTAGTATACTGAGAGGTGGGGTGAATTAGGATCTATAAAACTTTTATAATTTTGTAACAAACTGATTCAACATGTAAACATAAACATTAACTGTAATGTTGTAATAGATCTTACATCTAATCACATCCATAATGAACACATAACACAAATATTTGGTAACCTTGAAACCCTTGAAAGGTAAAATTGGGGTGGGGGTGACACCCACAAATCTTCACTACAATAGTAACAAAGTGTGCCTATTAGGGCTATAAATTTTGATCACTTCTGATGATCTACCCTATGAGGGATCTGCCCTATTCACACCTTACAAACTTATACAATCTACCTTGTTAAAGGATTTAACCTTACAACTAAGTAAGCACTTTGTTAAGAGATTTACAAAGACCTGTTAGGACCACTCTGTTAAGAGATTTACCCTGATTCACTTGTTAGAATGTATCAGTACATGATCCTTCAATATGCACTTCAAATGATGATAATAGATCTCCTCTTTCCAACTATTAACTGATCTCACAATCTGTTGTATATATATTTTTTCCTTTACTTCTCTGCTCGGTCAATCTGCCTGGTCTCTGCTTCAGATATGCAAAACTCTACCTTACATGCATACACACCTGATCTCTACTCTTCACATTTTCATCCACACACATGCATAGATTTATGGTTTGAATCATCCCATACATAAATAATTGATGAAGCATCCAAATCAAGATCAACGATCTAGATTCATCACTTTTGTCACTTAAGCATCCCTAATTTTGATTGGTTGCATTGCTTGCACAGGGATTAAGGATCTCATAAATAACGTATAATAATGTATTAAATATCTTCAACAATATTTAAATGATACATAGAAGTCGGTCAAAATGGTTTAGCTAGGTGTTTGTGCCATTCTAAACACATATATCAAAATTGTTTCACTTGGCATATGTAAACTCTAATGCTCAGTCAAAACTATCACTCGGCTCTGACTACCTATGCAACTCGACAATCATTCTGCTCGGCAACTACTAAGTACTCGGCGACCACTGACTTTCCCAAAAATAACTACTGCTCAGTTAATACATAATATTTACACAAGTCATTTACATTTCTCAGCCTTAGTGGGATGGTTTAGTCGCAATGATGACCGACCAACCTGCCTTGATTATGACTAAGTGTGTGACAGTAATAGACAACATAACTTGGAGATAAATATAATTTTTAGGAATGACATAAATCTGTAGAAACATGAATAACAGCTAAACATAAGTCATCCCATGCATGAAAAATGACCCTAGGACCTAAAACATCCAAGATATCCACCATATTGCAAAAATGTAAAAAACTAAATAAAAAATAACTAGAGAAAAATCTGGATGTGAGACCCATGAAATAAGATAGAGCATTGAACCAACTTTCCAACGCTATGCGGAAGTCAAAAAATGGAGTCTGGATGAGCAAGATATGGCTTCCAGAGCATAAAAAAGAACTCTAATTTTGACTGGCAAAAAACCCTGCTAGACAACAAAATCAGAAAATCTAACCTCCAAATTTGGATAGAGATTGGAAAGATCTTTTTGACAATATAGGATAGGTTAAAATCTGATATCGTATGTGCAAGATATCACAAAAAAACAATAGGTTGCTCATTATGAGAAAAAAGGGCAAGCTGAATGACGGGTTGGTGGCCGTCAAATTTAACCCACATCTCAGACCTGCGACTGGCGACATCAGCGGTGCCAAAACTGAGGCAGTGTGAAAACTAAAGCATTTTTTGCCTTGAAAAGCATGCCAAGGTCATGCATGCAAAAAAGAGGGCCCAGATTTCAACTACATCCAAATTGGACGTGCCTTATATGAAATAGGGGTTATTGGGCCTTCTGAACGTAGCTGTGATGTCATTTTTGCCAAAAGTGCTCCAAAAAATAAATCAACCAAAATCGGAGACAAAAAAATCTCGAAACCATAGATATGAAGAACAAGGCCAAATCTCTCATGAAGAGAACATGGGCATGAAGATCTGGAGCTCTAATACCATATTGTTGTTGATGAAAAACTCAACCCCACAGCTCCCAAGAATCACCTGCATGCAAACACCTGTCACAAAAAGAGAGAAGTAAAAGCTATGGAGGCCAAAAATAAGAGATATGTGAAAGAGGAAACATCCTCAATTGATTCAATAATAATGGAATAGAATTACAAAATTTAAAGAGATCAATCCTTATAAAGGAGATTGAATGCCAAAAGGTGGAGAAACATAGGTTGCATGAATAATTAATAAAAAAATTAATTAAAACATACCTAAAGTTTAGCTTAAGTAAACTAGAGATAAAAAGGTGACTTAATTATTAAATCAATAATGATTTAATTAATAAGTGAATAAGATGTCTTAATAATTAAATCAATAATAATTTAATTAATAAGTGAAAATATCTTTTTACTCTAACACCAATAACATGGCAGAGCTTAATGCTTTATTAGAGGGAGTATTGATCTGCAAAGAAATGAAGTTGGACAAGTTAGAAATAGAAGGGGATTCTGCAATAATGATAAATACATTAAGAAAGGGATCAATGCCAAATTGGAAACTTAACACAACACTGTCAAGTAACTGCACTTATTCAAATATTTTAAGAGATGCACCTTTAATCATATGTATAGAGAGGGGAATGCAAAGGTGGATAGATTGGCAATGAAGGGGCAGATGGGCATACCATAGAATAGAAAGATAATTAACAAGATGGCTAGAATTAGTTAGTTGATAAAGTATATTTAGAAGTAGTGTATCTGATTAGTCATCTTGGAATAGTCATCAGTCATTCGTGCAACTCTCCCCCTCTTGGAATTATCTTTCCTTTCTACCCACCCTCTTTGGTTGTTTCTCAGAGCTACTTATTGTGTGTGTGTGTGTGTGTGTGTGTGTGTGTGTGTGTGTGTGTGTGTGTGTATGTGCGCGCGCACGCGTGTAAACTATAATTGATATCCCCATGTATATCTATATATTAACTGTAATTGATATATATATATATATATATATATATATATAATTTTACTGCAGTTCATATATATACACATTTGGAGGTCAACTCTATCTCACTACACATTCTTGGATTTTCCCCAAGGACCCCTTGGTTTTCATTGGTGGGTACTTTCATTCTTTCCTTATATACATGTTTTCATTATTATTCTCTCCCCGTTCTCATATATATACTACTTTTATATTTCATTGCCTGGTGGTTTACGGATATATGTCAATATCTATATTGGTAGATTCTTATATATAATCCAT
>MU223089.1:5814613-5846268 GCA_018584345.1 Thuja plicata
ATTTGATCTGTCAGATGTAGATTGATCTCTTGCATACTTGTAATTTCTTCAACTGATGCATCTGAAGCTTTGCTCAATGATGATTCTACTGTTTCAAAGTACTCTTGTATTTCCATTTCTTTGTAGTCTTTCTCACTCAACTTGGTTTCCATAATCCGTCTTTCATCAATAAGTTTTCTTAGCTTTATCTTCGCCTCCTTATACTACTCAAAGTTTATTTGCATTTGTAACTGCTCATTCTCAATAGTCATATCCAGTCTGAACTTATCCATTACTTTGATCTTTTCTCTCAAGTCTTTAAGCTTTTCAAGAGAGAGACTTGGCTCTGATACCAATTGTTGGAATTATATTGAGATAATTTGTACTGAGAGGGGAGGGGTGAATCAATACCTCTAAAAATTTTCTTGGTTAGCCCATTAACCCTTAGTCATCAGTTTGGAATTTAACTTATCTATATGTTCATCTTTCTTTATGCATATGAAATCATATCATACATTCTTTTTGATATGTAACAATAACAAAAACATTCATGAAATTAGATAACACATGACACAAGATATGATATCGCTGAAAACTTCTGTTAGGAAGTAAAAACTGCGGTGGGGATTGTTACCCACAAACTTCACTATTTGCATATAAGAAGAGTCGGTTAAGGCTTCCAATTTTGGTCACTTCTGATGACCTACCCTATTAGGAGTATTATAGTAGAGACCTGTTAAGATCTAATTTGTTTGAAGCTTTCAACAACACTGTTAAGTGTGCACTCTATTAAGAGATTTACAAAGGACGGTTAAGTCCACCTTCTACAAAAGGATTTTTGATGTGATGCACTTGTTAGAATGCAACTACATAGGTCTTTGATCTAATGGAATATGCAATCTTCAATTGCTTGATAACAGATCCTCTAAAGCTCCAAAAATACTATTAATCATCTTTCCATGATTGAGTATTACCTTTATCTGCTCGTCGGTAGCCTCTGTGTGTTATTTATAACTGATGTATTATGTTTCTGATCTTTGCATGAATTATTCCTTCTACTCCTTAGATGCTCTTCATGGCTATCAATTATATAGAATTCATGTACTCACAATTGAGTATGAACATCTATTTATACGAGCTTAGGTTCAATTCTTGATTCATGCATTCGCAAGTTAACTCTAGATTCAAGATATACAACTTGATCTTGATCTGTAGTTAGATATGATTTAGATCCATTAGGATTCTTTAAAGCATTTACATAAAGCTTGCATGACCATAAAAAACAAAAAAAACAATTCTACAAAATAGAATAACTTTGCTTTATCCGCCGTGTATAAATCAGATCCACAATTTACGGCTTTTCTGACTATCGGTTCTGACGGTCGGTGTTCTTGGTCGTCGGTGTTCCTTTCTTTGAACATGTCATCAGGTATGCTTGTTTGTTCCTGTCGGGTTGATTTTGGAAACTGTGTCTCCGGTGATGCTTGTCAATTTTATACTTTGATTTTTCTCAAAAATCTTTGTTCTGTCAGGTATACTTGCATTTTACCGGTACTGCTTGTGGTTCGTCGGTGATGCTTGTTGTCTGCTGGTAATGCTTGATGTCTGTGTTTTTTCTCTGAGTATACTAATGGCAAAATAATGTCATCATTACCGATGAGCAGAATCACAAGCATAACCAACAAGCAGAACTTCACAATGATGCCCGACGGACAGACAACCCCGACAAAGTTGCCCGAGGAGAACTGAAGTGTTGACCAAAGCTATCAAAGAGTTAAAACATCGATAGGAACTGTTAAAACATCGATAGGAACTGAAGTTCAGAAATGACAAAATACTTAGCTGAAAAGAGCTAAAGATAGAGTTAACTGGTTGTTAACATTGTTTCCATTGACAAGTTAAAGCCATAGATAAGTAAAAGATTTAAAGTTGTTTTATCTAGTTGTCAAGGAGAAATCTACGGGATAAAATTGAAGTAAGCTCTATAGAAAGATTGGATAAAATTATGGATCGCGCCAAGAACAAGAAAATCAAGAAGTGAGAAACAATGATATAATGTCTATAAAGAGACAATCTAATTCATTATGAATTAGGGGAGTGAATAGAAAAGAGGATGCTAAAGAGAAATTGATGAAGAACTACTTCATATAGTCCTGATCAATCAAGCTGAGGAAAGAGCTAAAGATTTATGCAGACACCGAGAAACAAAGAAGCACAACATCACTGAGCAAAAAGAAGTGGAGCAAAGGTAGTGAAAAGATACATTGATTAGAAAGGTAATATGAGCTTACAATAGATTTGAAAATTTGCAAGTCTAAGTTGTATGTTTGAAAAGATCATTTATTGTTTCAGTTTAACCATTGATTCAGAAAGTCTCTTAACCGAACAGGACTTAACAATCCTTTCTATATTGAGATACATCCCAAGGAGTATCAAAAAGTTTGATCATGAAGATAACATGAGATGCAAGATACCATTTGACAAACCAGGGTTTGGTCATAGAAGGTAGCACATAGATGCCCGATATCAAGTGAAAAACTATTCTATTTAAATCCTCTAACAAGGTCATGCCTAATAGTGTGTTTGTAACCTTTAACAGGGTTGTCTCTTCACCGAGCTCACTTTAGAAGAGTGAAAAATTTGGGTTACCGGTCCCAAGTGGTTTTTCCCTTAACAGGGTTTCCACGTTAAAAATCCATGTGTCAACGTGTTTATGAGTCATTACTTTAGTATTTTGCATTATACATAACTAATTCTGGATTGATCGGCATACACTAAGCAATTTACTATTTTTTGGTAAATGAAAGACTGCTAATCGGTAAACAGTAAGAATAAGTTTTAACAGTAAACTCCAAGCATTAGTTATTTGTTAAGATTATTGAAGGCATTCATCTTGCAGGACTGAAGATAAATAGAGGCTTAATATTGTGGTACTAAGTTTTTGGGTTGATTTATTGGAATATTTTTGAGGCCACTGATTCACCCCCACTCTCAGTTATTCTAACAAATGTACCTTTTTCTTTTATGTTATATAAGACCCTTATTTTATGCCCCTTCTCATTGTTCTTTTCTCTGTGCCCGAGATTCCAGACCATCCCCTGATGGACTGACCCATCAGGGGGTAGGTCGAGGTTGGCCTAGCCCTTTAGAGGTAAGTCGAAGTCAACCTAGCCCTTGTGGCAAGGTCAAGGTCAGCCTCCCCCTGAGGTTGGGCACCTCAGGATTTTGGGCCCTTCTCAGATTTTCAATTTCTTCTCTCGCCTTGTGCACTTGAACCTTTTTTATTTTGATTGTGAAAGTGGTATAAAAGGAGGCACACTTAATTCATTTTGATAAAAAAGAGGTTCAATATATTTTACATTTTTGTCTACAAGCATTCCAAGAGCATTCATAAGCATTTCCTAATAGCATTGAAGGAGATTTTTTGCAACCATTGAAGACTTCAAGATTTCAAGATATTTTTCATTCAAGGAGCTTTAAATGAGTTCATTGGAGGCCTTTTAATTATCATTCATGTTCCTTTCAAGGTCTAGCTTCCTTCTTTGAAGATAGTGGAGTTGGTGGTCAAGGAAGGGTTTGTTCATCCATTCTTCACTTACATTTACATATCTGATTTCAGTATATGAGTACATGTACATCCATAGATCGATGAATTGGTATGATTGATCTATTAAATTTGATGAGATATCCTACATTCCTACAATATTCAACAACATTGAGCACTTCTACATCCTTCTGGATTATGAATCTGGATCCTCCACAAGGGTTCCTACAAAGTATGGTGAATTTGTACATTTACTTTGATTTTACATACATTTACATTAAAGGTTAATTCCTAAAATGGGGATTGACTGAGGCAAACCCCTCCCCCCTGCCAAAAAAAAAACATCTTTCCCTTGCAGATTCAGGCACACAGACTTGCAGATTCAGATTCAAAGCCGTCGTAAATAGGTTACTGTCACAAATCTAGTTTCTGGGAAATCTTGCATAGCAGGTGGATGCCAACTTTGGCCTAGTCCTGGGTGGATTTTCTACATGTCACCATCCACCCTCCAGGTCGGCACAGTCTTGAGATAGAAAGATTTATAGGTTTTGAAGATCTCGGGTTTCTAGTTCCAGATCTGGTCATGTTTGGGTTTTTGAGTTATTTCAGGAGCAGAATTGCAAATATGTGTTTGAACACATAATTTTGAATAATTTAAAGGTGAGTTGGTATATTTCATTAATTAATTTGAGTATTTAAACTTTAGATATATTCGTTTCAACATTATCTTTATATTCCTAGTTGACTATACCTAGCACATAGGAAATAACATCTTCTTTCTTAGCACTTGGTTAGATTCTTGGTTTGCATTGATACCCCTATATCACTTGGGTTGTAATAATATAACTTGGATCCAACTAGGGGCTTTGCTTAGGATATCTCTTCCTTTGTGGCACCTCCTCTTGAGGTATATAGATAAATATACATCGCCCACATTAAAATGTATATTTTTCTATATACATTTTGGTGAACCTGACAGTTTCATGCATATTACCTTTTGATTTGATAGTTGGATGATCTTTACATTATATGTTTGAGTTTGCCATATACATTTTGATGAACCCAACATTTTCATGCATATTACCTTATGATTTGATAGTTGGATGATCTTTACATTATATGTTTGAGTTCACCATATACATGTTGGTGAACCTATAGCTTACATGCCTTGTATTCCTTTTTTTTGTGATATTGCTTTATGCATTGTGTCTTCTTTATATTTTATATAACCATGGATTTAGTTTTATTGTTCATGCTTTGTTGTGGTTAGATCTCATTTTGGTGCTTGAAAAAACTTTGTGTAATCTCCCTTTGGCTTTGCCTTCCTTTGTGTATGAGATTTATTACTTTGAGTCCAACCTATAGTATCCCTGTTAGAAGAAGTTGTAGACTCATGGGTTATTTGGATCTTGATTCTTCTTTCTTCCCTGGGAACCTTGATGATAACATGATCCTAATCCTTACATGGATAATAACTCTTCTCATTATTCCCGTGATGAAGATGAAGCTTTAAGAGTTTCTTCTTCCCAAATTGAAAATCTCACTAGTGACCTTGAAAAGATGGAAAGTTGGCTTATTCAAGAGAATTGTAATCCTGATACTATTGCCACTATGGAATCCATAAGGAAAGTTATACATAATGATGAATATGGTATTAATATCTTGCGTGGTATCTCTCACATTGTTGTTTCTAATGTCAAACCTTTATCCAAAGGTTCCTAGGAGTTAGGTTATGTTCCACCTGCTATGACTATTGAACATTATTTTCTTATCTCTCTTCCTATTCCTAGCATTCCTACTTATGTTCCACCTCTTATGACCACGTCCGTGCACGTTTCTAATCCTATACATGCGAGTCTCCCTAATTCCTTTGTTTTGTTTCTTCCTGTGAGTGTTCCACCTATTTCATTGCCTACATCTACGCCTTCTTATCATAGTGTGCCTTTTACATATTCCAATCCTCTTCCTACCACTGTTTCAAGTGTTCCTCCTATTACTTCCAGCATTATCACTACTTCCTACACTTTTCCTAGTGTATCCAATATGTCCATGCCTATTATTTCCTCTAATGATTCCACCATCATTAGCCTTATTCAAATTAGTTCATCCTTGCAACAATATCTTGCTTCATTTACTCAATCCAATTTTAATGTGCCTACACGTGACATTGATAATCCTTTGTCCTTAGACATTATCCTTTCAATTATCCCTCAACAAGTTTACATGCCTCATCTTGATACTTATAATGGTAAGGGTGACCCTATGACTCATGTTAAGAGCTTTCAAACCCTATGTAGTGACTTTTCCCACGATCATAGGCTTATGACCAAGTTGTTTAATATGACCTTTTGAGATAAGGCCTTGCACTGTTATTGTTCTTTCCCTCCCTATTCTATCGATTCCTTTCAAAAAATTTCTAATGCTTTCATTCAACAATTTCAAAACAATATTGGTCCTCAAGTTTCTTTGGCTGACTTAATGCATTGCAAATAAGGAGTTAAAGAAAAATTTAGTGAATTTATTGGTAAATTTAAACATTTTCATGCTCAGATCTCTTATTATGTGGTTGACATTGATATATAGTGTATTTTTATTACTAATTTAAAAAAATACATTAGAGATGAGATTCTGATTATTGAGTTTACATCCTTTTCCCAACTTTGTGCAGCGCTTCACCATTATTAATCACAAGTGTGTCAGTTTGAGAGCACCACTCCAATGGCTCCCGTACCATTTGATAAGAGTGATGTCGCCTCCCATATGAATAAGTTACAAAAACCTAACATCTATATCAAGATCAATAAAACATCAAATTTAGTAGATGAACAAGTTATTGTTGCATCCATGTGTGGTGCTTCTTCCTCTAATTTTTGCCCTAATCGTAAGTATACTCCTTTATCCGGCTCTTTGAAAAATATGATGGAAAATTTGTTAAATTTTGATATCATTAAAATTCCTCCTACTAGACCTATTAACCCGACTATGATGGCTTCTAAGTCCTTTGATCCAAAATCTTTTTTGTCAATACCATTGTTAGCCTAGCCATGATATTGAGAGGTGTTATTCTTTGAAGAATGTTATCCAAGACTTGATTGATTCCAATGCTACATCTATTAATGATGTACTAGCCATGGAAAAAAATACATAGCACCTCCTAACCAGAACTTGCATATTTATACCAATCTGTTACCTTCTCATTCTACCAACACCATTGCCAAACCTTCTTCCTCTTCTACAAAGATTGTCAATGATGAAAAGATGGAAGAAGCTAGCCATGTTGAACATGACCCCCCGCCTAAACCTCAACCTCAACCTAGTAGACAACTTCTTATTTCCTTTGACCATTTCAAAATGATTAAAGCTCATGATGGTCCTCTTTATATTGCTACTAGGGTTGTTAGAACTCCTTCCCGTGGTACTCTTATTGATCCTACTTCCATGGTGAATGTTATAACTGAAGAGCATATTTTTAGTAAACACTTGTAACAAGATTTTTATGATATGATAGACACTTGGATTCATACGTGTAATGGGTTTTTTTATCATCACCATGGTTCTATTTACTTGTCAGTAGAGCTTTGTGGTAAAGTTGTGGATACTACTTCTGATTAGTTTCACGTTAAGCTTGGTTTTCCTTGGTTGTCCTCTATACAAGCCGTAGCTTCTCCTATCCATAAATGCCTTAAGTTTCCTCATGATGACAAGATCAATACCATTAACCATAGTATTTATCATCCTTCTAGGTGTCCAGACTGTGCTTATCTTGATTGTTTTTGGCCTTCTTTACCTACGACATCTCCAACCCATTCTGGTTACCTTTTTTCGATCTTATCAAGCCTTTAAACATAGAAATATCATTGAATTGAGTTTACCCAAGCTTTATCCTACCCTTGGTATTTTAACTATTCCACAAATTCCTCCTTTGTCTAATTCTTTGACTTCTATTGAGCAACCCAATATTCCTATATTTTAACCTAGTGTTGTTCCTTCAGTTCCCCCTTCATAAGGAGAAAAGGACCCGATGTTGATTGATCCCAATCCACCTTCTTTATATAGCAAGACCAAACATAACCGACATGCACATGATCATCGCAAGAAGTGTAAAGCTAAATCCAAGGGACGTGTGTATGCTTACCAAATCATTTTACCTTCCTTTGACCAACCCATGCTTGAGCATGTGGAGGAATTTAACAGTCATAACACTATTCAAATGAATACACATGATGATTCTATTCGTATTTTGGATTCTATTGTGATTAATATTGATTAATAAGATACCCTTGACAATGTTATTAATGCTAACAATAATTTACATGTTAGTGATTATGATGAATATGAGACTATTGATCTTAATCATGATATGGCTAACATGCTTTGAAATCTATTATCAATCACTCCTAGTATCAAACACAGTGACCCACAACATGGTCCTTGTTTGAAATTGGAAATTGTTCCTACTGTGTTGTATATTGCTCCTCTTACAAGTTTCCCACCTTCCCTAAATGATACAGACCAAGATGGGAGGGGGGGGGGGGGGGGGGGGGGGGGGTGGCAGGCGATGCGCTTGATTGGCTTCTCTAGTATGGTAGTATTTGTGTGTTTTCCTGTCATGTTGTGTTTCCCCCATGATGTGTTGCTTGTTATATGTTTTGTTTAGATTTCTTTGAATGATCCTTGTTTCTCCATTGATGCAAGGCGATTAAGGAATCAAAATATTGTAATAATTCTTCTATTTGTATCTTGCTTCTTATACACAGATGTTGTGTTGTACATGTGCTATTATTTGTAAATGTGCCTTTGTGTAGTCTAATTGGTATATTGTGACATGGTAGCACTGAATCTTTTTTATCTCCGTGATGCCGACCCAAAAAGACTCTTCTTCGTAACTCGTACGTGTTTTCCCTCCACTGTGTTGTAGTTCCACTTCTTTTGGGTAATGATGACATTTCATTTGACATAATATTTAATATATCATCTTATGATCATACTAACCCAAAAGTTAATAGATCTCTTCGTACTCTTTTTTTTTGTTATGTGTCTATTTCCCTTGATATGTCTTCTCTTGGGGGCATTTCACCGTGGAAACATCTCTAGTGGATGCATGTACACTCCGTTAAAGTCATTTCTCTTATTGAGCTACTTACAATTGCTTTAACGTGGGGGCATACACTTTGCTCACATTTTGCGCACACACGCGCGCACACACACACACACACACACACACACACACACACACACACACACACACACACACACACACACTATGACAACTTTTCTTCTTTGAATCCCTTTAAGGATTACTAAAAAATCCTTAAGGCCTGATTCTCTTTCGGATCTCTTCTTGGATTACTAACAATCCAGAAGGATTGATCCCTATAGTTGCATCTCTTTCTGATCCCTTATGGATACGCATATCCTTATGCCTAGATCACCTTTTGTGATTTTTCTCTTTTAAAAATATAGTTTCCTGAGAGTGAATCCTTGAAGGGTTGACTAGCATGCACGCAAACTTGCTAGACTATTCAACGTCATCTTTTGTTGTAGCATTGCCTTTTGTTGTGGTTCATAGTAAGAAACACACATCTTACTAGGCTAGTTAATCATACTCCTTTTTATTTTTGTTTTTGTTAGTGATATCTCTCTTGTTATGATTTTGGAGTTAAAAAAGACTCAAGTCTCTTGGGGGCTTGATGGATTCCTTGTCTCCTTAGTCACAGTGAGGTCATCTTATGCATTTTTTAAATCCAGTTTACTGAGAGTTTGAGTTAGGCTCATACTCCTGCTAAAGTGGGGGCTAAATGTATTGGCTTAAAATGGAAGCACCCATGTTGAGACATGTTTAGCCCTCCTCAGTAGGATTTTTTGGACCTAATTTAATGTTGGAATAATGGAATGGTGTGTACTGAGAGGGGAGGGGTGAATCCGTACACTTAAAATGTTTTATTCTCAATTAACCCTTAATCCTTTAGTAATTAATTCCTTGTATTACCGACCATAGATGCTTTTCTATCTTATGCATGTAATATCAAATCATAAACTTAATTGCATGTAAACATTCATGAAATGTAAGTACACATAACACAAGAATTGGTAACGCAGAAAACCCATGTTAGAAGGTAAAAACTGCAGTGGGGATGAAACCCACAAAGCTTCACTATCTGTCGAATGGAAGGTGTCAGTTAAGGCTACAAGTTTGATCACTTCTGATGATCTTACCCTGTTAGGAGTAACATTTTAGACTGGTTAGATCTACTCGGTTAAGAGATTTTAGCAATATTGTTTAGTGTGCACTCGGTTAAGAGATTTACGTAAGGATTGTTAAATCCACCTTCTTAAATGATTTATTCTATTTGCTACACTTGTTAGAATGCAGTAAAAAATACTTATTGACCTGATTATGTGCAATCTTGAATTGTTGAGTATAGATCCTTTAAAGTTTACAATATGATGTATCACCTATAGTGATTGATTAATACCTCTATTCTACTCGGTAGCCTTGAATCTTGTTCTTCATAACTGATTCCATCTTTTGTTGTCCTTCTACATGAAACTTTGTATCTGATCCTTAGATGTGCTCTTCGGCTACAATCATCATCACACACATTTGTTCTAATTGATTACACATCTATTTATACAATGAGTTGACCTAAATAGGTTTTACGCTTTACAATCATAACTCTATGATCAAAGGTTTACAACTTGACCTTGATCTCCTAGTTTTCATGTTTTCAATCAGTTAGACTGATTAAAACAATTAAATTTTCTTTACTTGTCCCTCAAGAAATGGTTTTAAAGATAAGATTTAAAGCTCAATATAAAACTTAAGTGTTTTATCTGACGTGCAACTCAGATCCACATTTCTCAAAATTAAAGTTGTCTCTTGGTAGACTGGTGCTCGGGTTGCTCTATAGTCTTTCATTGGTGATGTCCTTGTAGACATTCTGCTTCTTGGGTTGCTCTGTAGACTGTCTGTCAGTTTACACTGGGAACTATGTTGTCGGTTTACACTATGATCATTCTATCATTGATAGTGCACTTAGAATTTTTGGTGACCTCTGTGAACTGTTGTGTCGGGTTGCACTATAAACCTATCTTTCGGTGATCATGTTACCGACGGTTCAAAAACTGTTTCCTTTGTATACTAATGACAAAATATGATCATCAATTAAATGCTTTTATGGACCTATGGATGTACCTTTACTTTTATGCTAGACCAAAACCCCATTTTCTATCCCTCCCCACTATTCTTTTCTCTATCCCTAAGATCTTGAACCATCCCCTGATGGAATGATTCATCTGGGGGTAGGCCGAGGTTGGCCTCACCCCAAGGTTGGGCACTTCAGGAATCCGGGCCCTTCTGGGGTTTACAATTTCTTCTCTCGCCTTGTGCAGTCAACCCTTTTCAATTTTGATTGTGAATTAGTATAAAAGGAGGCCTACTATCTTCATTTTGAGAAAAAATAGGTTCAAGAGCTTTTACATTTTTCTCTACAAGCATTCCAAGAGCATTCATAAGCATTTCCTACGAGCATTGAAGGAGATCTTTTGCAACCATTGAAGACTTCAAGATTTCATGATCTTTTGCATTCAAGGAGTTTTTAAGGAGTTCATTTGAGGCCTTTTCATTATCATTTCATGAAAATGCATGCCCCTTTCAAGGTATATCTTCCTTCTTTGAAGATAGTGGAGTTGGTGGTCAAGGAAGGGTTTGTTCATCCATTCTTCATTTGCATTTGCATATCCGATTTTAGCATATGAGTACATCTACATCCATAGCTCCATGACTTGGTATGATTGATCTATTAAATTTTATGAGATATCCTACATTCCTACAAGATTCAACAACATTGAGCCCTTCTACATCCTTGTAAATTATATATCTGGATCCTCCGCGAGGTTTTCTACAAAGTAAGGTGAATTTGTACATTTGCTTTGCTTTTACATGCATTTTACATATATTTACATTCAAGGTTAATTCCTAAACTAGGGCTTGACCAAGGCAAGCCCCTCCCCAATAAAAACAAATATTTTTCCCTTACAGATTCAGGTACACAAACTTGCATATTCAGATTTGGAGCCATCAGAAATAGGTTACTATCACTGATCTAGATTTTGGGAAATCTGGCATAGTAGGTGGATGCCAACTTCGGCCTAGTCTTGGGTGTATTTTCTGCATGTCACCATCCACCCTTCAGGTCAACATAGTATTGAGACCAAAATATTTCCGGGTTTTAAAGATCTTGGGTTTCTGGTTCTAGATTTGGTCATGTTTGGGTTTCTAAGCTGTTTCGGGAGCATAATTGCAGATCTGAGTTTGAACACATAATTTTCAAGGATTTAAAGGTGAGTTGGTATATTTAATTAATTAATTTGAGTATTTACACTTCAGATCTTTTTTATTTCATTAGTTTTAATATTATCTTTATATTCCTAGTTGACTATACCTAACACATAGGAAATAACATCTTCTTTCTTAGCACTTGGTTATATTCTTGTTTCACATTGATACCCCTATATCACTTGGATTTTATTAATATAACTTGGATCCAACTAGGTGATTTTCTTAGGAGATCTCTTCCTCTGTAGACCCTCCTCTTGAGGTATATAGATAAATATACATCCCCCACATTAAAATGTATATTTTTCTATATACAATATCTAATTTGCACGTATTAGCCAAAAGTTAACTAATATACTCTATAAGTGAAATCATTCAATTCCAAATCCTCAAAGTGAACTAATTTTAGGATTGTGATATTTCTATTAGGATTCAACTGTGTAGTAATTGTTAGAATTCATCGAATTCATAAGCCAAGATCACTTGCAACAAAACAACCTGTCACAAAGCAAAGAATGGAGACACAACTCAGAATGTCCAAGAAATATGAAATACCATTCAGAGAAGGAATTGAGGGAATTCCCCAGAGATATTAATAATTACAAAGTGATCAATCCTAATAAAGGAGATCAAAATCCTAAGACAGGTGGAGAAACCTAGGTTGCATAAAAAAGAATCTATTATTGGATGTCTAAAGTTTAGCTTAAGTGAAATAGAGATAAAAAGTGACTTAATAATTAAATCAATAATGATTTAATTAATAAGTGAAAGGTGACTTAATAATTAAATAAATAATGATTTAATTAATAAGTGAAAATACATTTTTAACTCTAACACCCCCCTTAAGATAAACATAGGGAGAAGCCAAAAACCTAGAAACAACTACTGAAAGCAGGAAATGGGTCCCGACAACAAGGCATGATGAGGTACCCAAGTACCAAAATCTCTGTAAAGAGGAGAAAATGAGAAAACCCAGTGGGAAAACGCCCTCTCTAAAAAGAGATGAAGCCTAGTGAAGGACTGAAGAAGCCTCCAAACTAGAAAATGTCCCAGAAAATAGGAATAAAGAAAGAACATGTAGAACACCTCTGAAGCATGAAGTTGCAAACACTGTCAAAGAATTGCTCTGTATGAGTGCCCTCAAATGACACTACTCAAATCAGGATGGAAATCAAGGCAAACATTGAAACTTGAAGATATAGATGGAAAAAATTCCAAGTCTAAAGCCTCCAAAATAGGAACGAAAAAAGAGTGTCCATATGGTAAATGATCCATCTCACCGAAATGCATAGGTACCAGCCACTACATCCACCTAGTATATAGGAATAAAAACTAAAAACAAAGCTCACTCCGTCGAACCAAGGAAGCATATAGAACCAATAGGAAATACACCCCCACAATGCTGATAGGGAGAGGTATAATAAATACACTGAGAGACTGCTAAAAATAACTGCATGATGAAGAACGTACAAGCATAAATAAAGTATGTGTCGAGGATGATCAGTCGCTAACACACACGAGGCTAATGTCATGGAAGGAAATCACTTGAAAAAGGTTCATTAACCCCCCCGTGACACTTTATAATACAATGTGAGTACAATCAAGCACAAAATGTGCAGGATCCCAAACATGCATGATGGCACTTTATCTCAGTGTGTTTGCAAAAAAGCTACAGAAAAGGATGTATACAATATCCAGGAATGACTGAAAGCTAAAGAAATATATGTAACTGTTCTCAAGGAGTCATCCCATTCATAGAAAATGATCCTAGGACCTGAAACATCCAAGATATCCACCAGATTGCAAAAATGAAAAAAATAGAATAAAAAATACCTGGAGCATATTCTGGTAATGAGACCCATACAAGAAGAAGGCTAACAAAACCAACTTTTCGACGCCATGCGAAAGTTGAAAAATGGAGTCCGGAGGAGCAATTATATAGTGACTGCAACGCAAAATGGAACCTTGACTTTGACTGGCAAATAACCCTGCAAGATAGAAAAATCAGATAACCAAACCTGAAAAATCAGATCGGCCTCGGAACCAGCTTTTCGTCGATATCTTCTATGACAAAAAATCCCTCTGTTTTCTCAAGATACAAGCAAAAAACCACCAGGAAGTCAAAAACCAAATGAACCTCATGAAGCCTCAGCTAAAATTGGCAGAGCCCTGCTAAACTGGTAATTTCCTCCAAATCTGGACTGCCTCCAGATTTTTGGCCAAATTTGGCAGAAAAAGAAAATATGTTTTTTTTTTTTATAAAAAAAACAATAAAAAAAATGCATGTTTTTTTATTAAAGAAAAAATATTTAAAAAACTTTATATTTTTTCTTATAAAAAAAAAAAAAGATGGGGCCTGCGGCCATAGGCCAGCGCGGCTCCCATGGGCCTATGCGGCTCCCTTGGGGCCAGCGCGACTCCCATGGGGCTCACGGCCTTGGGGCCTGCGGGTACCCTTGGGGCCTGTGCGGTCCTTGGGGGCCCGCGTGGCTCTGTGAGGCCTACGCGGCCTGGGGCCTGTGGGCACCAAAAATAAATTTCTTTTTTCTTTTCGCTTTTTTCACCTTTGCCTCAATTTTCACGCCCAGAAAATGGGCATGTGCAATTTTTTTTTGCCTCAGATGGCAACTTTGCCCAAATATGATGTGCCTTATAAGGAAATAGGGGTTTTAAGCCTTTTGAGCACATCTGTGATGTCCATTTGTGCTCAAAGTGCTCCAAATAAAAAATCCCCTCTAGATCCACACAAACAAATCTAAAAATTTGAAAACCTCGGCGCTCCAAAAAATCTTCAAAAAACCTAAGAATGGGTTGCAGCAACAAGGCTCTAATACCATGTTAGAATTCATTGAATTCATAAGCCAAAATCACCTACAACAAAATAACCTGTCACAAAGCAAAGAATGGAGACACAACTCAAAATGTCTAAGAAATATAAAATATCATTCAGAGAAGAAATTGAGGGAATTCCCTAGAGAGATTCATAATTACAGATCAATCCTAATAAAGGAGATCAAAACCCTAAGAAGGGTGGAGAAACCTAGGTTGCATGAATAATTAATAAAAGAATCAATTGTTGCATGCCTGAAGTTTAGCTTAAGTGAAATAGAGATAAAAAGTGACTTGATAATTAAATCAATCATGATTTAATTAATAAGTGAAATGTGACTTAATAATTAAATCAATAATGATTTAATTAATAAGTGAAAATACCTTTTTAACTCTAACAATAATTTGAGTCAAACTAATTGACCCATGTTTCATGAGTAGTGGTTCACAAGAACCCATCTCTCATGAGACTGAATGAAACACTTAACACTCATTGCATCTGGGTGATGCTCATAGAGGTGAATTATGAGGAAACTCATAAGGCAATTGAAATGTGATTACTAACCAGTATTACATCTCATCATCAAGATAAATATGTTTGTCAGTAACATACAATGTATACATAATTATGCATACATATACATATACGAAGGAACGAATTATACCATTTTAATGTAACCCTTTATTCATAAGGACAACCGGTTAACAACAAAATGAAACCCTATATGACATATACTAAATACTAATTTTTTTATTAAAATAGATGACATTGAGACAATCATTGTTTAGTTTCATCACTGTACATATAAGAAATGAAGCATGTTTGATGGGCACAATGTTACTTGAAGGTTGCAGAGTGAAGCCCAAATGATTGGAGAGCAAAATAAAACATATATGTAATTGTGCACACATTGATACAACATTTTAATGTAACCCTTAATACAACATTATGTATACATATACATAATTATACAAATTTATGTATAAAATTATGTAGACACACACACACACACACACACACACACACATATGAATGTGTGCATTTATATGTATATACATACATATAATCAATAAAAAAACCCAAATTCAAGATTAAAAAGTACCTAATTGCAAGTGTTTAGGCATATGGGTCAGTTCACATGTTTTACTTTTGAGTTAGGAAAGGGTGGCCATTGAATCCCCCATGTCCCTTTTATGTCCACCATCGACCATGTACATGTCTTCTCTTGGACACATGTCCAAACATTATGGAAACCTAAAAACCAAAGCTTTCAACACATTTGAGGATTATATAATTTTGTATATAATATACATGTGTATACATATGTATAAATACAATATATATGGCTGGATATATAATTATGAATACACACACACACACACACACATGCATACATATACAATAGAATTATGCATACAAATACATAATTATATAGTCAAATGAAACCCTCGATGACATTGAGACAATGAAAGACCTCGTGCCATATAGAAATAATGTAATCATTGAAGAAAAACCCTGAACACCATTTAAAAAAATGATGACAAAACAAAACAAATGCATGTATGAAGAAGCAAATTTCATCATTTTGTAACCCTTTATGCATAAGGATAATCATTTAACAACAAAATGAAACCCTCTATGACATATACAAATTTATGTATAAATATAAACAATGATGTTGATATATATATACATATACATATACATATACATATATGAAGGAGCATATTGCACCATTTTAATGTAACCCTTTATGCATAAGGATAATCATTTAACAACAAAATGAAACCCTCCACAACATATATCAAATAGTAAACATTTTAATGAAACCCACAGTGGCATATATATGACCATATATGCATTATGTGTGTATATATGTATGGGTATGCATTATGTATGTATCTCTATGTATGTACATGCATTATGCATATATCTATATATGCATATGCACAATGTATGTATCTAAAAGAAGGAGATAAAATAAAAGCAGGTGATGGAGGAGATAAAGATGTAACTGTGATATGATTAAAAATGTTTATTGATGTTGTTATTATAATTTATGTGGATAGTTTGAAAGTTTAACATGAATTATAAGATGCAAGTGACACAAATGCAACTGATATAGGTTTATAAAATGAATGAGGTTGTAGTTTATGGATTTAGACTCTACAAATAAATAATCTTGATAGAAAACAATAAACTTCTATGCTTACACTACCTAAAAATAGTATATGAGTATATATTTTAGATCCTAAGAATACATCAACTTGATAAAAAATAATAAATTTCTATGCTTACTTTAATTGGAAATAATCTATTATTATATGAAAATAGTTCAAAATAGTGTACCAACCCGAACAAGGTCTCTTTGACTAGGAATATGCAAAAAATTCCTTCTACAGCTCTGAACTGTGTAGAGGACATTCAAACAAAACACATATGAAATAGGTAGTAATAAAAATGAACTTGGAAATTGCCTTTATAATTTCATTCGAATGTTCAAGGTGAACGCATTCGTTTGGGGTAGTCGAATTTCCAATTTGAATATTGGTGAGAAACATTCAGTCATTTCATACTTAATATGTAAGGTGAATTCTTATTGCTTGCATATAATCAGTCATTTCATACTTGCATATCCAATTCAATTATGATATCATTGGGTTAATTATTTTTATTGTTTATTTTTGTGTCTATTGGAGAGCCTTACACCAGTTGTTGAAAATGTAGGTACTATTTGAAGATGGAGTTAATGCATGTAGAAGTGCAAAGAAGTTTGGGAGAAAGTGCATATGATAGCCTATGAAGTTTATAAATTTATTTTTTATATTGTCATTTGAGGGACCAATAACTGCTCACATGTAATTGTAGTTTGAGTACATTTGTATTTTTGGACCACTAGCATAAAGTGGTTTTTGTAAACATATAAGTTTTAAAAAATGATTATTCGACTTTTTTTGTACAACTAAAATTGTATGTTAATTACACGATAGTGGTTTTTTTTTGTGATAACTACACATTCACGAATGAACATGTATTGGGGTAAAATAAATAGTTTTTAGATAAATTAAGTGTGTCTACTACGTTATACAATTATTTATTTTTGGGAGGTCACTATAATGAAAAGTGAATAGTTATTAAACCGTGAGCCACTACTTGTCCCTTTCCCTAGGGTCCACAAATATCAACAAATTGAAGTGAAACACACTTCAGGCTAGTTTAAACATTTATAATACAAATAAATCATTTGTAAAATAATTTTCACATGTTGCAAATCCATCGCCGATCACCAGATTTTTCAATTTTCTCATTTTCACCCGCATTGAGAACGCTTATGTTAAATATTTTTCCACGCTTTAAGAAGATGTCGTTGCTTCCGTAGGGTAAAGAACGAAGCTTCGTTTACAAAGTCATTTAAGACTGCGCCTGTTCGGATTGCATGTACATAAGAGATTTCTTTGATCTTTATGCAATAACAACGATCAACTACAGGCAAGTCGCTCTCATAAGCCACAGAATAACATGCTTTCATTTTTTTGGTTTGAGAATCTTTTTCTTCTTGGGTGTGCATTCTTGCAAATGAAAATCGTAGGCAAACATGGTTTCATGTTGAATATCCAAATATATTTATGCCCAGGTTAAGCTTGCGGGAAAATATATAGCTCCGGAAAACAATTGAATTGAATAGCTATTTATTGTCGAGCTTGGAGAAGATATTTCAAAATCAAGGATGATTTACATTTTAGATTTTACATTGCTACTCTTACGTGCCATTTCCCTTGTTTTTGATTTACTAAAAAATAAAAAATAGTCAGAGGAGCGTAGGCTTACAAATTGGTGAGCTGGGTTTTTCATTCTTCTTTCCTTCTTTTCTTAAAAAGTGAACCTTCTTAGTTTTTGTATATTTCTGCTATTTACTTTGTTCACTGTCAATACTATAACAGACGATAGTTCATCTTAATTTTCCTTTCCTGGAACCTAATGGCATGCTATTGATTTTCCAGTTAAATAGGACTTGGAGCTGCTCTACTGCTTTGGGTATTTGATCAGATTCTTAAACATGTAAGTGCATTCAGCTGCCCTTAATTTAATTAGGCACAATACTTTTTCTTAGTAATTGCAGAACGTCAAATTTTCATTTCCAGGTCTTCCCGAATTTGTGTGAAGAATTTACCGCGTTATCTTACGGAGGAGCGGCTGAGAGAACATTTCTCTCAAGCTGGAGAAGTCACCGACGCTAAAATAATGCGAACTCAGTAAGTTTACTGTAAACCCTAAAACTTACCGTAAACCCTAAAACATAATATATATCTTAAATCCAAAACCCCGAAAACTCTTATCATATTATATTTTCGGTTTGTCGGAGATTCTTCTTTAAGCTTCCTCCTGCATTCTGTATTTTTTTGTCAATCGATTGTTCAAAGCGTTTGGATTATTTCTATATTTGTAAGGGATGATAAATGATGAAGTTAGACTTGAATTATTCTTCTATCTTGTATTCCTGAAAGATAATAGAATAATGTGTCCAATGCTTCTTTTGAAAACTGTATAAATTATATTATGCTTTTTTCTCTGTCACCGAGTTTCTGGGATGGGAATGTCAGGGGACTGGGGGTTGCTTTTTTGGGATGCTTTTTCGGTATGATTTGAGGTATTGGTGAGTGATGATTGAGAGATTGACAATTGGTGATTAGATGATTGACAAGTGGTGATGTAATGAATTTTGGTTTGATATATTGGTGACTGATGACTGAATGTACGCTGATTTGATAGAGTGGTTTGCTGATTGATTGTTTGCTTGATTTGCTAATTGATGATTGCTTTTGAGGATTCATGAGAGGTGATTGATAAATGACAAGTGATCCTTGAATGATTGGAATAATCTTTTTATACTTCATTGTTGAAAGGGTCCCTACCTCTCTTAAGACTTGAGTCACCACCCTCCATTGTTGCCTTTTGAGAATAATAAATTATTTTCCAAACTGATCTCCATTGGATGTCCTTCCCAAATGAAACCTTCTCCCCTTTATATATTCCAATGTGAGGGAGAACTCAAAGCTCTTCATCATGTCTTCCCTTTGCGAGTCATATCCTTTCACGATTACCACCCTTTGAAAGAGTGCAACCCTTCATTATTTCTGCACTTTGAAAGAGTTACATCCTTTCACGATTACCACCCTTTGAAAGAGCACAACCCTTTATAATTTTTGCCTTTTGAAGGAATCACTTCGTAATTTTCTTCGCATTCCTTTTTTCTTTTCTATTAACTCTTTCTTGATTCCCATGCTCCATTCTTTCTTCCTTCCTCATTATATCCTTTCCAGTGAACTCTCCTCCCTTTTTTAGCTCATGTTTGAGAGAGTCATAACTATTCATTTCATGACTTTTGACCATTCATTAATTTAATTAAATTTTTTATTCTATTATATTTTATTTTAACTATTTTATGTTTTAATTTTATTATTATTTATTATTAAATCCTATTTCAAAAAGGGCACATTACATTTATTGATCCTATTATTAATGTCAGCATGTTCATTGATTGACTCTATCAAAAGCTGATTTGGCTTTTGTCTATATTTACAGGGAGGGGAAGAGCCGGCAGTTTGGGTTTATTGGATATAGAACTGAGAAAGAAGCAGAGGCTGCGGTGAACTACTTCAAAGATACTTATCTTGACACATGTAAATTGATTTGCGAGGTTTTTGTTCTCTGACACTGCTTTTTTGTTTAAACTCTTCAATTTGTCTGTCTAAATTAAAGAGAGCAAATACCGACATAGTTTGTTTTATGCTATTTTCTTTATTGTTTGCTGCTAAACAATTAATGATTAAAGGAGTAGCAATAACCCGGCAACAAAAGTTAATCCTAGTTGTCATGTGGTAACCGGAATTGAGAGCCTATTTTGTTGGGAAACATGTTCACTAGATCAGAATTTGGTTTTCGTTATATTGTATTAGCTCTTAACCTTTTCTATGATTTTGCTTAGTAAAATGTTGTTCAAATGGGTTCCCCAAACATGGCATTTACTTGCCAGGAAGCAGCACTTTGTGCTGGGATTTTGCAATAAACATGGATTTAGTAAATTGTCTTTTTAAAGCTGAATCTGAAGTGAGTAACATTAAAACAGGTTGCATATAAAATTGGTGATTCAAACGTTCCACGTCCTTGGAGTCGTTATTCTCAGCAAAAGCAGGAAAATGTCGATAAAGATGTCAATGACAGGGATTCTAGTCCGCTGAAATCAAGTAAAAAGGAAAACCTGAAGCAAATACAAAAAGCTTCAACTGCTGATAAGGATGATCCTCTGCTTGAAGAGTTTCTTCAGGTCATGCAGCCAAGGAACAAGACAAAGTTGTGGGCAAACGATACCATTTTGGGTCCCAAAAATGGTTATGATCTTAAGCCCGGTCACGGTGATGGGCAGATAGGGGAGAGGAAGAAAAAGATAGATGTTGAGATGGTTGAGGGGGTTTTGAGAAAAGTACCAGTTGGGAAAGGCAAAAGTTCCGAAAAGCTAAAAAGGGTGCATGTGAGATTTGATGACGAGAGTGATGAAGATACAGAAGGAGAGGATTTTTTGGAAAATCAAAATATTATTGTTTATTCAGTTGATGGAGCTAATAAAACTCCAGATATGAGCCAGTCTATCAATTTAGCCAAAGATGAGGCTGTATCAGATATGGAGTACTTTAAGAGCAGAGTTAAGCATTCATGGGATGATGAAGACAACAGTGGTGAACAACAATCCGCAGAAGAAGAAATGGATCATGAGAGTTGTGAAGAGGGTTCAGCAGATGAAAATGAGGACAATGAAGGATCTATCAATAAAGAATATGTTGATCTGCCTAATTCCAAGCAACCACTAGATCAGTGCGTGCTGGGTGTCCAATTAAAAGAATTCAAGACAGATAACAGTAATAATTCCAGTGAAGGTAAAGTCACTGACACAAGAAGAGACTTTCAAATTATGAATGGTAATGAGATTGATCAGAATGGGACATCCTCTATAGAAGGTCCAGAAGAATTAGAAAGTGCAGTTGAAACAGGTCGTCTCTTCATTAGGAACTTACCATTTACTACAAGGTACATTACACCACTAATTATCATGAACCAAGTTCCTTTATATCTGTTTATCTTTTCAGTATTTTCTCAAAGCTTGCCGCTTTTAAATATGCAGTGAAGATGACCTGGTAGAGTTATTTAGCAAGTATGGTGAGATTTCACAAGTACATCTTGTGCTTGATAGACTCACAAAGCAATCAAAAGGTTATGCTTATGTGCTTTACATGCTTCCGGAATCTGCTTTGAGGTAATTTATTAGTCATTTTTTTTGTAATCTTATTTCAAGTATTTGAAGAGTTTTCTGTGTTGAGATTTGAGCATTAGAGCTATTTTTTTTCTTGTACATGAATGTGGCAATAAACAACTGGATATCAAATTAAATGCAGCATAAAAAGTTGACATTGTGAAGCTTCATTAATAACAATTTGGTTGGGAAATAGTTTAAACCGTATGAGCAGAAATTGTCAAAAAAGTGAAAAAACAGTAAGAAATTGAAACTTAGTCTAGAAAGCTATTTTTAAACCTAACAAAAAACATTTAGATTGCTTTTGGATCTAGTTTAGATTGGTTTTCCTGAGGCATATGAACATACGTGTAACATACTATCTTAATATGTAGGAAACTAACTCAACGTTACTTGTCGGAAACATAATCTATGCAGATAGCAATAATTTTTTTTTGATATAAGAGAAAAGTGCAAGAGCAGATCAACTTTAACTACGCAACATTTAATATTTGCAGCCATAGTTGGAAAAATCGGACTCGGCAAAAACTCGCCAAGGCCTGAAATTTTATTTTGGGAAAAACTCAGCCAGTTTTTGAAAAAACTCGGCAAAAAACTCGGGAACTTTTGTTTGATCAGTGAAATATTTTTTGTATTTTATTAATTCAAACGCTTTTTTAATCTGGAGCTATGAACCAGTGAGAGCACAGTTGGGGGCTCTCATCCCCGGGGTTACATTGCAAGAACTTAGGCATGAATGCCTAACTGAATATATGTCTTTGTGTTGTAACAATCTCCTTATACCTCCCCAACGGCGGGAACCATTATTTTTCCCTTTGAGCCTTTGAGAGATTACGCGTGTCTTCTTATAACTCCTGACGCGATCATCAACCTCAAACCGACGACGAAATCTCCTTATCTCTCCAGAGCCGCCGATGTCACCTTATATCTCCCCAGCTGTCGTCACCATACATCCTTATGCCTCCCTGCTGGGCGATGCAAAAACTCCCGTCAAGTCGTCGCGCTGCGGTCAAAGCCAGTCTGTCGTCCAAGTCAGCAGCTGTGGTAGCTGTGAGTTCTAGCGAGAGTGAATCCGGATCTCCTGAACATGACAGCTTGCAGAGGATCATCGTGTGTGCGCGAACAACGGTGGGTGTCTTCCGCCAACCTCGGTTGAACATGGAACGCCTTATCAACAAGGCTTTGTGACTTTACCGTCACACTGCGGGGTGAACCCCAAAAAACTCAGGAACTTAAAAAGCAACTTAATTTTAATTATAAATGCATTTTTTTTGTTGCAAAATTCAATGAGAAAATGCATCCAATGAGTTAATTAATGAGAACACAAAAGAAACAAGTTGAGTTTAGATATATATAAAGGCAAAGTGGGTACAAAATCGCATTCTCATGCGGAATGCTGATGGCTGGAAGCAAAATAGTAAATAGTTTCTATAAAACTAGAAGTAAATACATCATTACAATTACATCTTCCCAGCTCTACTAGCAAATACGGGAGAGGAACTAGAGGGTCTAGTCCTAGTAGTAGAACCTTGCATGGGCGTGACTGTGCCTCCTCGCTCGGTATCTTTGATGATGTGTGTGGCTCAGTCTCCATCCTGGATGTAGCTCCTCCTGGCACTGACAGTGACTCCTCATCTGACTCCTCCTCAATGTCATCCAATGTGAAACCAAATCCACCCCCCTCCTGGATGTAGCTCTCCATCCTAGATGTAGCTCCTCCTGGCACTGACAATGACTTCTCATCTGACTCCTCCTCAATGTCATCCAATGTGAAACCAAATCCACCCCCCTCCTCCTCCATAGCCTGCCTCTCCAAATCCGCGAGCTGCTTTTGTGCCGTCCAATCACTGTAAGGATCTATATCGTCCAAATCAATTGGACCAGCTGGTGCTTCCTGTGCCTTTCTTATGCGCAACTTAAGATTATATTGCACATAAACAAGGTCATTGAGGCGTTTTTGGGATAACTTGCTTCTCTTTTTTTGTGTGGATGGACTTAAATAAGCTCTAATTGCGGTCACAATAATGGGATGAGCTACAAGGCTGGCATAAGATTTTGAGAGCAAATTTCTTTAGATGTGGGTATTTCCACCCCAACTTTGCCACCAAGCCTTTGGAAAATAAATATTGAGAAGTTAGAAAACAAAGAGAAAAGCGAAAACATAGTTTATCAAATGACAAAATTGCAAATGTTTTACTTGGGGTTTGAGTACCTCTTGCTCTATTTGCCAGCTCTGAAGAGAATAATCTACCCTTTGATTCCACATAGATTTGTTGTTTGGTCACAACAAGGTCTCTCTCCACAACATCTTATATCATCCTCTGAATACATAGAGCGAGGCCCTCCATGACCTCTCCATTAGGATCTGAATAAGAATCATCGCACCTGAAACAAATACAAAGTGAAATCAAGTCTTAGTACACAACCTACAAAACCAAAGTGAAATCAAGTTCTAGTAAAATCTGAATAAGAATCATTGTACGTGAAATGGGGGTTGAGGAAGTAGCCTGCTGCATGAATGGGTTGGTGGAGTTGATTGTTCCACCTCTTATCAATAATTTCCCAAATGGGATCATATTTGAGTCTATCCCCCTTGTAGTAATTTTTTATACTCTTTGGCCCTATCCATGGCCTCATAAAGATACCCCATTGGGGTTTGATCCCCATCAACCAAGCCTAGAACTCTAACCAGGGGCTCAGACACCTACAATTAAAATTTGAAAAATACAAATTAGTTTACAAAAAGATTAATTAATGAAGTTACTGACTTAGTAAGTTACAAATTAATAATGAGAGACTTGAATCAAGAATAATTAAAAATTCAAGTTTTGAAGTTACCTTCACAATGTCAGAAGCCTTTTGCAAAAAATTGTGGTCAAAGACTATGCGCGCGACAACCTCTCCTTCAACCTTCTTTGAATAATTTGAGTCAAGCCATTGTTGACTCACAAACATTTGTTTCAAAGGAGCCAATGTACCAAGAATGCTTTGCAGCGTGAAGAAAATCATTGCAAACCTTGTGACAGCGAGTCTCACCAAATCTCTCCCATTAGTGTGCTCTCTCATCAAATTCAGAACCCAAGGGTGATTGTAGATATACTTTGTGAACCGCCTTGCATCCTCCACAATTGGAGTCACCCAATCAAGTTTTCCTATGTCCTCCAACAGAAGGTCAAAGACATGTGCTGCACAAGGTGTCCAAAAAAGAGTGGGGTGCCTCTCTTGGAGGATTTTACCTGGCATATTAGTAAAAATAATCAATAATTAGTTTCCGTATTTCACCTCAAAACTAAATTAAATATCACTTATTAATATTTAATCATATGCATTGTAACATAAAATTACCTACTGCCACATACGTTGCCACATTATCTGTGATGATTTACACCACATTCTCTATTCCCACCTCCATGACAACATTCTCCAACATTAATGCTAATGTTTGTGCATTTTTGATCTTGTTGGAGGCATCAACCGATTTCCAAAACACCACATTGTCCTTGCAAGCAACCAAAAAATTAATAATGGTTCAGTTTTTTCCATCTATCCACCCATTAGAAAGAATGGTGCAGCCAAATTTACTCCTCTTTTTTTGGTCCTCCACCACTGCTCTTGCCCTATCAAGTGCATTTACAAGCAACCTACAAAATCAAAGTGAAATCAAGTCTTAGTACACAATTTTGATTTAATAAACAAGAAAAAACAATTAAAATCTAAAAATGAAATCAAGTGGATTCCGATTATTTACTAACCTCACTCAAATCCTTGCGAGAAGGGGCCTTGTACCCTTTCCTGAAACTGTCATTGCAGTCACCAAATTTAGCCAATAGGGACTCTCAACCACACGCAATGGGATGTTGTTGAAATACCAAAAATCAGCAACAACAATGTTTGTTTTCTCACGTGTCTCCTTGTTCCATCTAGTGGCCTCTAATGATGGTTGTGTTCTAGGCTTGTTCCTGTGCACAAAGTAATTGCCTATCCCTGATGCTGATGGTGGTGAAGAAGCAGGCACTCTACTAGAGGAAGCAAAAGCGATAAAAGATGAGGCACTCTGTTTGCGGATGCGCGGGCCACAAAGAGAGCCTACTATGCTCTAAAGTGCTGCTTCTCTTCTTCAACGTCAATAGGAGCACCTTGAGTTTCAGCTATGGCTGCCCTCACATCTTCCCCTCTCCCTTTGCAAGTTTTTCTCTTCCCCAACTGCAAGTATGACATTAACAAATCTTTGTATCTCTTCTGTGTTTTTGTCACATTGATTTGTGTCATGCTTCCTAATGCCTGCAAGGTGGTATTGAGGCTATTTATGCCTCTAGAAATTACTCTCACATCTTATGCAAATCACCTTCCCAGGCTCATCCGGTGCCTCATAGGCATACCTCCATGTCTTATCTCTAGCATTTTTAGGCTGGGTGCCTATATATCCAGAAGGGCATGGTGTTAGTGGCCACACTTCCTGTGAATTTGCTATGCTGATTTAATGGTTAACTGCTGCCCTACACATAGAAATTAAAAACACAAAATAAATATTTTAGTTAACTGTTAAACAATTAAACAAAGTTAGAAACTATCTAAATTAGTTTCAATATTTTTAGACATCATTCAAAGTTTAAAAAAAGCTAAACAAACTGTCAGGGTTTGATATTTTAAAACAAACTAGATATTCTTAAAAAAAAAAGTTATAGATTCAATCATTCAACAAAACTTGTCAAAATTAGTGTTGAATCTTCTTCTAATGATTTACAATCATTTCTAACTACTTAGGAATGATTTTGTATTCATTTAGAAGCAACAAAAAAAGAATAGAATGTTTTTAAAAACCATAAAAACAAAATCAGCAAACCTACCCGGGAATGTGATTTTTCTTGAAAAACCAGTTGAATTCCACCTTAAATCCACTCAAATCCGCCTCCAATACTTTGCAATCATCTAGCAAGGGCTTGTAAGACCAACAAACCCCTTCACTCACAAACCCAACTGTTGCAAATGTGAAAATAATAATGAAAAAGCCGTTTTTTTGCTATTTAACGCAGGAATAAAACCACGACCGAGTTTTTCGTAAAAACTCGCCGAGTAATCTCTTACGAAAAACTCAATGAGTTTTTCTCTGAAAAACTCGCAGAGCTAGAAAACTCGGCAATTACTCGGCACTCGGCGAGTGTTGCAACTATAACTTTAAATACATAGATTCTTGTTTACATTCTATTTTTAACCAGTCTAGTTATGAATAGCATTTGCTTTCAGTTTGGTTTTGAGTTCTTACGTATTGCAATTTGCTTATTGTAAATCTGCAATCATTCTTTTTGTATGCCATTTATCATTTTAATTTTTCATGTATCAATATTATGTAGACTATAATGTTCAGAAAGTGACATCATTGGTTCATCAATTTAATTTATCTTCTTTGCTTCTATTTGTAATGTTTCTGCAGGGCCCTTGAAAATCTAGACAAGTCAATATTTCAAGGACGATTGCTGCATGTTATGCCTGCAAGAAAGCCACCACCTGCCCCAGAAAAAACACTGTATGTACTATGTAGAGCTTTTGCCTGAAACCCTTTTTAATTTTCCAAAGTTGGTTGCTTACATGATATGATTTCTATTTCTGAATTTTTGTGTACAAAAGAGAAGCCTACTTTTATAGGCTAAAATTTTTACAAAGACCTTCGACATTTTGAAATCCCACCAGCTATCTTTCAGCTGTTTCTACTTTAAATTTTTTTTATAGATGCTTTGAATAGGTCCACTAACTCATTTGCATCTGGATTTGACTGATTCAAAACAAGTATAATTATCACATGGCACAAATGAACACAAGTGCACAAATGAATGGAAATACAAATGAACACAAGTGCTCATCACGAAATCACTCAACGTGATGTCGTCATTTCATCATGATGTTTACCATGGCTACTCCCAGAGGGTGAATGAACACAAGTACAAAGTCATGGATTCTCTCACATGACATCAACCATGGCTACTCCCAGAGGGTGGATCCATCATGGCTACTCCCATGTATGGAAATGCAAATGAGCACAAGTGCCCATTACGGAATCACCCAATGTGATGTCGTTATCTCATCATGACGTTCACCATGGCTACTCCCAGAGGGTGAATAAACACAAGTGCTAAGTCATGAAGTCTCTCACATGACATCCACCATGGCTACTCCCAGAGGGTGGAACAAGGGCTTTCACCTCAAACTCTTGCACCTCAAACCTCTCCCTCACAGACAAGAATGCATTAACAAGGGCTTGCACCTCAAACTTCTCCCTCAAAGAGAAGGATGCATTATAGTACATCTCAAGAAATCACTGATGCTGAGACTCCCTCTCAACAAGGGATTCATTCTCCATAATCCACGATTGTCTTGAAAAATGCACAAACTTCACTTTGGCAAGGGGCTTGGTGAGAATATCGGCCGTCTGATAATCAGTGCTAATGTACCTCAACTGAATAGTATTCCTTTGCACCATATCTCTAATACAGTTATATATGATCTCCACATGCTTTGAGCTGTCATGAAATACAAGGTTGGAGTTTGCATCACTCTTGGTGAATCCCAAGCTCACCCAAGCAGCTATCTATCCAGGAATATGATGACCTAGATGTCCGCATAAAGGCCTTCCAGCCTACATACATGAGACTCCGTCCCATGAATCATAGTCCTCTGACTGCTACAGTTTCCTGATCACTAGAGAAACCATCTCGACAAGGTCTACCCCCTCTGAACCAATATGACCAAGATCCTCAGATGTCAACTGAAGCATATCCTCTAGCTGCTCCCTCTGACACAGAAGCATACCCTTCTCACATGGTCCCAATCATGGAAGATATCTTGGTCCAAGAATGCAATTATGTCTGAATTGTCTCCAATGACTCCAATGACGGGCGAACCAGCCTGCTCCGCTGCTGCTGTCACTATAATGTTCCCAATGGAATTCCGACCAAATTAAGAAATAGCAGTTCACAAGTCACATGGAAATTATAAGAATCCTGAAACCTTTTAGAGAATCAACCTATCAATAACCTTGAGCCAAATACAGGCAGCTACTTCTAAATCACAAGGTTCCTGTAACTCTCCCCTGATTCCAACCCTGATTGCTGATGCTGGATAGGTGCAAATATCATCTCTAGCTGGTTCACTATGAATGAAAGCAACTTTCAACCGTACCAAACTCCCCTTCCAGTAATATGAATGGTTGGTTTGCCGTCAGCTATATATATTGACCCCCAACAATTCCTACTTCTTATGGCAATGAGTATCGAGTAGTGCCGTCAATCATGAACAAAAAACACACCCTGAATGGTTTTCCAGACACCTACCCTGCACAAGTATGGAGCTCCCTACGTACAATTCTGAGGATTTCTGCGCTTCAATGGCAATAGAATATAAGCAGTTTAGACGTCAATTGAAATTACCGTCTGATAATCTTCAGAAATGTTTGGGTTGGAGAATATCACCATATTAATTCATACGCTTGATACAGCATGTATAGATATTCCTCCAGTCACATAGAAACGCCTGTCCAAACACTTGAATGGTAGACAACTATAATCGTTGCTTCAATATTTCCAAGGAAAAGGTCACTATCGACACCAATAATTTTCACGGCAATTTAAACCTCCACAAAAATGTCCCAGGCAAATAATGTACAAGCTGAGATTGATGTAATCACTAAATTAAATTCCCAAAGTCTGAAGAGTCCATCCCAACGAATATCAGTTTTTGTTGGATACTCATGGCTGGAAAGTTATTGACGGAAGTATTGCTCACGCTTAGTCCATGAAATTAATACAATCCATACCAAAATCATTTGCGTGAAGGTCCAAGCACTTGAATTACTAATTTTTTGATACCACTCTGTTATTTCATATGCTCCGCAGGAGAGATCAAACCTCTATGGAAGGTAGTCCAAATACGACAAGGGTCTCACGACAGAGTTGTTGGTCATCACATATGATATAATGCCGCAATCTCTCTCAGGCGGCAACAATTTCTTGCTCGAACAGGTGAAATATTTCCTGCTAACTAGTCTTCTGCTATATATTACATGTGTGCTAGAAATTAAACAATAATCTTCCGCCAATAATAATTTTAGGGGCTATTTCTCTCCCGACTATAGTTTTGGCTAAATATTTAATTTTGCATCCGCAAATATGAGCGCCCTTGATATTCACGACAATAGCAAAATCAAATACCTTAGACACCGAACATCTAAATCGGGCCCCACATAAAATATAATTGCCAAACTAAACAATTGTCCTTGTAAAAATTTAAATTATACTCCTGTGCCTCTAAAGTCGATCATTGATATACCTAGAATGACAAAGAGAGGGCTGAATATTTCTGGAACCTCACAAGCTTGGGAGGAGAGCTTTCTCTGATACCACGTTTTTTTTTGTGTGCTCGTGTAACCATGGGCAATGACTCTTATTGCCCTCCCAACCATAGATGATATATTCGTCTCCCCCGAGCACTGCTGTTCTAAATAATGCAGATTTTGTTTATACTAATTACCAAGAGAGGAAGATTCAATCTTCCTTTATACCTATTTGCGGTGTCCCTTCACCAAGGGTCACCACTCTTCACATGTGGCCCCATTAATTTAATAACTATATTATTATTATAATATAGTTATATTATCAATATAATTATTATATCACAATAATTATATTTTCAATATAATTATATTATAATTATTATATTATAATTATTATATTACAATAATTATATTATCACAACCTTTATGTTATCTATGTCGGCCTGAAGGAATCCAACCATAGCTACAATAACATTAACAAGGAGAGTCTGTATCAGCATATCTGATGACATCTACAACAAGAGAGATGATGGAGCAAACGTATCTGCAATAAGAATAAGAACAAAATGTCAAAATCATATTTTTTTTAATTAAATGACTGAAAATCAGAATTTTTTAAATTAAACTCAAATTTAAAAATCCGAAAAATTGAAAGAAATTTCTGATTTTAATTCAATATGAGAATCAACAATGTCTACGTCACATTGGACCACTAATCGTCATCAAGGATCCTCTGTTTGATGGCTTTTCCTTCAGGAGTGTTTGCAGTAGTCGATCTATTCCACTTTGAATTCATTGCCATCATCTGTAGAGCATCATGCACCTCAATCATCCTCTCTAACAAAATGTAGTAACTGACATATCTTGTCTTTACAGGTTTGAGAAATTCCTTCTTTGAAAACGTCCCGAGTAGAGCAAGTGAGGTGTGGTTGTTGCAAATGAACATTTGAATATCTCTACCTTGTGTTACCACTTCCTTTACCCAAAACAATTTCCCCATGTTCTTCAATGCATTGTTCAATGCATGAACACAATATGGATTCTGTTGTGAGGTTTTCACACCATCGCCCCATTGTAAATGGGGACCCCCTCTTTTGCAAGCAGTAGGGGTAGTAGTCTTAGGTAGTCTTTGTGGGCGACAGTTTTCAAGCCCCTTGGTCCGGCAAGTGAAGTCCGAGAGTTGGTTTTGGGCAATTTTAGCCTGCTGGGAAGTCAAGTCTGTCTGGAACATGGGCAAGAGTTGTGCTAAATCTTTCCGGAATATGGGATAAAACCAAAGGATTCATGATGAAACAAGTCTAAACCCTCTGAGAATCCTTGTTCCAGCTTCAATTC
>MU223089.1:5856525-5879872 GCA_018584345.1 Thuja plicata
ACAAATCTATTAAACTCTCTCTCAAGAGGGAGTGTTAACATATTGTTCGTTCGTGTTTAACTATGCATATATTATATATATATATATAATATTAATAATAATTGTTAATATATATATTTCTCTGATATATATATATTGGAACGAACTCATATATATATATTAGTTATTAATAAATGATATATATAATGAACAGTCACTTCATTTAGTATCAACAGCCACATCTCTCTATAATGAATAGTCACAACTATTCATTATAGATTCTATATATAAATACAAATATATTTTTGTAGAATCAATCAATCACCAAGGCAATTGCATTCTACTACATATTAGTTTATACATTATCTTGAGATCTACATTTCTTAACAAATATTACCTCTGAGAATGACAATGCTGAAAATGGGCTGAGAAATCTCTGCAAATCCTCTCACGCGGGCTGAGAAATTTCTTATTTCTCTACAAAATTCTTTCTCATGTAGGCTGCTAACTCCTAACACAGCTGGAAACAGGCAAAAGAATCCTCTTAGTCTTAAAACTTTATAAGTTTATAAGTTATTTTAATATATTTTAGGGTTGCATGAGGTTGTGGGGTTCACATAAGCAATGCAAAATTTGAAAAAACATTGAACACCGCCAAAATGCCATTTCCTCCTTGGGATGGTCGACAGATGGCTTGGCCGCCCCCAATCGTCTGGGGGATGGTCAATGCACTCAAGAAATGGTCAACGAAGTTTTCGGAGTTTTTGGCTGATCAAGGATGGCTTGGAAACGTCCCCTTGTTCCCGAAACCGTTTCCATTTTTGAAACGTGGCCATTAAGGGTGGTAAAGTGTTTTCGGGTAACACTGTAGTAAATACATCCATCAATGAGCATTTTAGGGTATCAAAGCCAAGACAAATTTTCTGCGAATTTTATACAAACAAGATTCCTATTCTTTCCTAAATATATTTTAGATGTTTTTTATCAATTTTTTAATAACAAAAATTGTTAATTTTTCTGCTAGTCAAGAAATCGTGTTTTTTGGCGAGCAAATTTGCAGGTTTATTTGTATGCAAAAAATGGTGGTTTTTTCTTCTTTGCAGTCATAGGTTTTTAGAGATCGTGGTTTTGTTATGTGCATTTGTAGATCGCAACTTCTGGTTCGCATTTTCTCTTTCCCAAGTGCCATTTTTGTTTGTAATTGCAAAAGGAGTTTTTTGGGAGCCGTTTTTTGTTCTTTGTGGTGCCGCGACCTCAACCTCTTTTCTTTCCGGCCTGTGTGACTTCCTCTCTCTTCGGCATCGTTTTCTCAGCACGCATGATATATCTCTAATCTTCTGAGACACCTTCCTTCTTCATGCTCAAGCCTGCGCAATTTGGAAACACAACATTTTTATTGCATTTTTTCATGGTTTTTTGCTCTTTTCCAACCCACAAACCCTTTTTTGGCGATCTTCAGAATATCTTCGAGCGAGGGTTTTCAATATCGAAGCTTTTATCGAAATTTTGTTATACACAAACCTGCAACTAGGGCTTTTCTGCTTTTTCTAAGTAGATCGATGATGTTTTTTTTTTAAAATGGTTTTTCAACAATGATTAGGCTTTCTTATAATTTTTTTTGAAATAATATCGTCTGCCTTTTTTGCCTAGGGTTTTTGCTATTTTTTCTGCAAAACCAGAGTTTTTTTCCTTGTAGACGACCATCTTGGGAAGTTTGTAAATTTGCTGAAGTTGGGATTTGTGCTAGCAAAGTTTTGGCACTTTCTTGATAGAAAAATCAGAATCACAGTGTTTCATTGGTTTTCACCGCGCAATGGGAGGGATGGCATCGTTGACCAACATGAGTTGGAAAGCAGTTAGTGCTTCAATGACAAGAACTACAAGATGTGGAAACAATGCATGCTTACGATATTTGAGTACCAATGCCTAGATCAAATTGTACTACGTAAAGCTGCTCATCCCATGGTGGTAGGCAAAGATCAGGACAAGTATGATGAGTGCAATCAGGAAGCAATCATGCTCATGAAGTTGTCAGTCATTGATAACATGCTTCTAGAAATGTCGTTTGGCAAGACAACTACAGAGATTAGGAGTCATCGGAAGAATCTCCATGAACAGTTAGACAAGGATAGAGCGTTCTTTATCAAGAATATGTTATTTTCTATTATGGTGGATGATAAGGTGTTTCTGTAGGAGCATCTTATGAATATCAAGGATATTCATGATCAACTGGAGGCTAGTGGTTGCATGATGGAAGAAGAGGATAAGGTGGTTATCACGTTGAAAAACTTGCCACGATCCTACAAGCACTTCATTGAGGCACTCAACATACGTAAACTAATGTTGATTTGAAGTTTGATGAATTGTGCAAAAAGTTCTTGCAGCAAGACATGTGGAAACAATAGTGTGGGAGTAGCCAAACCCCTACTGTGGAACAAGCATTTACTGCCAAAGCCAATGACAAATGCAAAGGCAAAGGCAAGTCTATTCAATAGAAAGGACAAAGAAAATCTGAGGAGAGTTCCAAGAAGGTAATCAAATGTTTTTACTATGGTAAACTTGGTCACATGAAGAATCAATGCATGAAATGGTTGGCTGATGAAAAATCCAACTAGGGAGGGTCTGAGTAGAAGGTCCATGTTGCAGAGCATATTGAGCATAAGGAGTCTGCCTTTAATGCATTTATGAGCAAAAGACTAGTAGATCATGTCAAAACATCTGCCTGGGACATTGATTCTGGAGCTTCTTGACACTTTACATATAGAAGAGATTGGTTCACGGAGTACACACCATGCTCCAATTCAGTGACCTTTGGTGGAGGTGAAGAGCATATAGCTGTTGGGAAGGGCAATGTTTAGATTACATCTGGTGGGAGAAATCCCATTTCTCAACGTATACTATGTTTCAGGCACAGAGCTAAATCTGTTCTCAGTGAGTCAGATTATGTGCAATTGTTTGAAGTTGGATGTCGTCTTCAGTACACACAAGTGTCATGTTGTTGACAAAGAGTCGAAGACTACAATTTCTATTGGCCTCAAAGATCATGGATTATTTGGCCTTATTGATACTGGAGAGTCTATGTTGTTGCAATGGCTGTGAAGAGTTCATCCATTAGTTCTCTTTGGAATCAACGGTATGGTCACCTCAACATACCCTCTCTCATGTCTCAGTAGAATTTGGTAAATGGCTTACCTGAGATTTAGTCATAGACACATGGCATCTGTGGAGCTTGCCAGGCAGGGAAGCAACATCACACTCCCTTCTCAAATGGAGACTCTTGGAGAGCATCCAAAGTCTTGCAGCTAGTTCATGCAGATGTTTGTGGACCAATGAATATTGCATCGGTCATTCGTGCCAGGTGTTTTCTTTTGATTGAAGATGATTTTAGCAGGAAAATTTGGGTGTTTTTCCTAAAAGCAAAATCAAATATCTTTAATAAATTCTAGAAGTTTAAAGCATTAGTTGAAAAAGAGTCAAGATGTCAGATCATCACTCTTAGGTCAAATAATATGGGGAATTTTGTTCCAATGAATTCTCTGACTTCTATGCTAAAAATGGTATTAAGTGCCAACTTACCACACACTCTTCAGCAGGATGGTGTTTGTTGAGAGGAGGAACCGTACTATTATGGAACTGGCTTGGTCTATGTTGGAACATAGACATGTTCCTAAGAAGTTTTAGGCAAAGGCAATGTATATTGCAATGTACCTTCTGAATCGGTCTCCCACACAGGTCGTTAAGAAGACCTTAGATGAAGCATGGTCTGGGAGGAAGCGAAATGTTGGTCACTTGAAGGTTTTTGGCTCAACAATATATGCTTGGATTCCAGATGCAAAGAGGACCAAACTGGATTCCAAAAGTTAAAAGTTGATGCTTATAGGATACAATGACAATCATAAAGCCTATCGACTGATTGATGTGGACACTGATCGTCTCAAATTCAGTAGAGATATGGTTTTTGATGGTGGGCCCTTTATGCTCTCTTCTCCTATCCAGAGTCTTGAAGATCAGCCTATGAAGAAAATAAATTAGGGTGTTAGGCTTCCATTTGGTTCACCTGAAGAGAGGGATTCTGAAGATTTTGAATTTGAACTGGTGGAATCTCCTAGGCATGACATTGTACCACCTTATTTCCCTTTGGATAACTTGGATTTGCGTCCAAATGAATTCATTCTAGGCAGGCCAAGTCATGGTGTTCATCCAGATTTGCAAGAAGATGGTTCTACTCTCCGGCGTAAGTGGTGGGACAAGCTTATTGGTGATGTTCGAGATGATGAGCTTGTTGAGGGTAGATCATCTAGACGCAAGAGCAAGAAGAACACAGTCAATTTTGCACTTATGGCCAACATTTAGAATGTCTATGAGCCTCAAACTAATTTAGAGGCAAAAGGGATAATTGAATGGGAAAAGGCTATGGAAATTTAGTATCATAGTCTTTTGAAGAACAACACTTGGGTTTTGTCAAATCTTCCACCTAGAAAGAAACCCATTGGTTGCAAATGGGTTTATAAAGTGAAGTACAAAGCTGATGAAACTTTGGATAAGTACAAAGCTCGGTTGGTGGCTAAGTTCTTCTTGCATAAAGAAGGCATTGACTATGAGTAAACCTTTGCTCCAGTGTTACCCAGAGACCCGTCTCCCCCCCTCCAGACGCGTCTCATAGAGGGAGACACATCTCCGAGACTTTTCGCGTCTCTGGAGTCTTGAAAATGGCTGGAGACTTCATGGCAAAGTCTCCTGAAGAATCCGAGTCTCCGATTCCAAAAAATGAAGTCTCCTGCCCGTCTCCTGATTAAAAAACAAATTTAAAATACAACATTAAGTTATTTTATGATTTTGACCCTCATTTTGACCATGGTGGAAGAAGCGGTTGAACTAGATGGCCTTAATGAATTGCCCCCAGTTGTACTACCATCAGAGGAACCCGGGTTGGAGAGTGATGATTTTCTGGACAACATCATAGCTGAAGACCTTGAGATGGATGATCACAGCCTTGTGGAGTAGATGATACTAGATAGATTTCTGATTTTTGTTTTCTGAGTTTTTTGTTTGCATGGCAGTGATTTAGCATCAAACTTTTTTTTTTTGAATTTCAAATTTCAATATGTAATGATAATCTCAGCAATTATTAATCAAATATGATGATGATCATATGCGATATTCAGAAATCAGATATGACTATGAGATATACAATGTGAGTTTTGAACTATTTGACTATATTAATATGACATTACTATTTAGTATTAGTTTTTGACTCTTCAAACTTTAAATGTTCAATGTTCATGCTTATAACTTTCCATTGTTCTTGTTTTCAAAGCACTATGTTATGAATCTATGGTTTTTCTTAGAAATTATTAAATAGCCGTATCGGTACTGGTACCAGTACCGGAGACCTCCGAGTCTCCCCGTGTCTAGGTAACCTTGCTTTGCTCCTATAGAAAAGATGAGTACCATCGGGTTGGTTCTGTCCATTGCAGTACAATGTGGCTAGACAGTCCAATTGGACGTGAAGAGTGCCTTCCTCAGTGGTGATTTGGAGGAAGAAGTCTATATGTTGCAGCTTCCTAGTTTCAAAGTTGCAGACAAAGAGTACCGGGTATGTAGACTGTCAAGGCTCTTTATGGCCTCAAGCAAGCCCCCAGGGCTTGGGCTTGGTACATCAAAATTGATACCTATTTGGTTGAATAGGGTTTTCACAAAAGTCCATTAGATCCAAACTTGTATGTCAAAGACACTAGTATTGACATCATTTTTCTTGTCATCTATGTTGATGATATTATCATTATTGGTAATGGGGCACGATGTTTGAGCAAATCAAATTGAATTTGTGGTAGGCATTTGATACGACTCATTTGGGACTTCTACGTTATTGTCTCGATGTAGAGGTTTGGCAGACAGGTAGCAACATTTTAATTTCTCAGTCGAAGTATGCTAGGAGTTTGCTAGATAAGTTCAAGATGGCTGATTGCAAGCCTTCATCTACACCTATGGAGAAAGGGCTGAAACTATCAACTAAATCAGATTCACTTGTGCCCACTTGCTTTTAGGCAACTAGTGGGCAACCTAATCTATCTTACAGTCACTAGACCTTATCTAAGTTATGTTGTGAGCTACATATTTCGTTTCATGACAGCCCCTAAGGTAGAACATTGGGTTATAGTGAAACGTGTAGTGAGATATATGAGACACCAGACTTTGGCATTTTGTATAGTAGAAGCAAAGATCCTTGGTTGATTGGTTTTACAACTTAGATTGGGCAGTTTCTGTTGATGATAGGAAGTCTACTTCTGGGTATGTCTTCAGTCTTGGTACAAGTGCAGTCACATGGACTAGTAAGAAGTAGCTCTTTCCTCGACATAATCAAAATATTGGGGAATTGTTAAAGTGGCATGTGAGGCAGTATGACTACGAAGGATGCTTTCTGACATAAAAATGTCTCAACCAGGGCCTTCACCCTTGTTTTGTGACAACTAAGGGGTGCTTAAACTTGCCAAGAATCCTGTCTTCCATGAGCGAACCAAACATTTAGAGCTTCATTGTCATTTCATCAAAAAGGTTGTTGAAGAAGTAACTGTGTTGTTGCAGTATGTTTCAACTGAGGACCAATCTGTTTCATCAGAAAGCTTGTTGAAGATGGAACTGTGTTATTGCAGTATGTTCCAACTGAGGACTAGATTGCAAATATCCTCACCAAGTCTCAGAGCTTGGACACGTTTGTAAAATTTAGGGGGCAACTTGGTATAGTTGATAGAATGACCATTAATGGAGGTTATTAGAGTATTATTAGTATATTTCTTATTTAATGGTCACTTAATGTACTTTAGTTACTTCAGCTAGTTTCTATTTTCTGTTTCAGTTTATGTTTGTTTTGTATAGAAACACCGTCTTTGTTATTGCTTTAAATGGAGCTTTCTTCTCCATTGTAAATACATCGATCAATTTCCATTTTGATATAAATGTGCCAAGAGGCATCAACCTCAAGTTGCCTATCTTATGTAGAGTTCATTCAAAGAGGTTTGGAAATCTGGTATCATATTTTTGTTTAGCTTGTCGTTATCAATTATTTAGTTACCAACTATTCTTATCTTTATCTACCGTATGACACATGGATGTAATTATGTTCTCATTTACATTTTAAACATTTTTTTGTGCGAGTGTTGAACTTAGTTTTTTTGTTTTGTTTATGCTAATAATTTTAGATTTTTTTTTGTGAATGTACAAAAATGATAACAATGAAACTTTTTTCTAGGCTTTATTCTTGTGAAAATAGGATAAAAATTAATATAGATGTTGACTTTGTGGAACAATATTGATAAAATTGTTACCTATAACCCTTTTTTTTGACAGGCAAAAGGCAGCTTAAGGGGCTGCACCCAGTATATTTACAATATCAAAATATAAAAAGTCTTTACAGAGCAGGAGTGTTCAAACATTCAGAAAACCCCATAAAGCATATTACCCGAAGTCCTGATACATCCGACCACTACTACTTTCTTCGTCACAGTACATGCCACTGTATTACTCCAAAGCCAAAATGGAGTAACTACAACCTTAAATCCACACATTTTATACTTATTACATTATAACTCCTATATACTATCTACCAAAGCTCCTGATACAAAATGGAGCATTACCATAAATATTAAAAACTATAGCATAATTCCCCTAACCCCATTACATATCAGACGATAAACAAAGGAATTACTTCTTTGGTCGCTTGCCAAAGAGGAGCTGAGCCTTGAATTTGCAACCCTGACCACACCCTGCATGATATTTTATTGCCTCGGATGACAACGAAGAGTCCTTATCAGACATTGCGTGTTTGCTGCCCCGTTGTCTAGACCCCTTATCATCTTTGCTGTCCATCTCTGCATCCGAGCCATCTCTGTCAAAGCCTATTAAACCTTCATCCCAGATATACTGCTGCAACCATCTGTCCTGCTCTTCCTCTTCCAGCCCAAGCATCAGCTTCAGAAAAGACACACTGATACCTATCTCCTATTGTAGAGCGCCTCTTGGCACAAAACCAAATCCATAACACGAACCCCATTCAGCTCATGAGCATTCCTTTTGGGTTGGGGAGAGAAAGTGCTGCTTTACAAAAGAAGATGAGCAGATAAAGGGGAAATAAGAGAATATTCTCTTTTTATAAAAGTTCAAGCTCCAAATCAAGAGATACTTATCTATTATTCCATATTGTGTGAGAATGATTCATAATCTGTCAAGATAGGCACTTCTTGTAGAAAGTTGTTTGCAATGGCTATAAGAGAGAACTGGAGAGTGCAGGAACCACTGTCAATTAAGGCTTCTTGGAAGGGAAGAAACACAAAATAGACGGTTAGATCTGCAAGAATTAGAGCTATGCTACCTAACATGCTGTTGTTTCTACATGGACAAAACTGCAAGCAGTTGCTTAGTTCAGGATAAACACTTCCAAACAGGTGACTTGCAGACGGTAGTAACAAATCTGATCTGCATGAAACCCAAGGTTGAACTTAATTGGGCTGATATAATTCTTCTATTCCAGATGACTTTAGACAAGATCAGTGAACCACATCTGCACAAGATTAGATCTTTTACAAAAAATAGCCGGTTTTGGGCTGTCTATGCCTTTGGCTTTGCTCTTAAGACTGCTGTTATCAATAAATTTTAGACATTAGTGATAGAAAAAAACTGCACAGAGATAGTTCTGATGCTAAAATTAGTTGTTGCTGGGTTCCGCGTGGCTGACTAGCACAAACTAAATTGGCTATGGAATTAGCAAATTGACAGCAGAAATGGGATGGTAGAAAAATGATAGCAGAAGTTGGACAATGGAAGTTGAAATCAGGGTTCTGAACAGGGAGAGATCTGGGTGCCAATACATAATTAGTGTGTTAAAGCTGGAGGTTTATGCACATACTCATGATGAATATGGGGAGCTGAAATCCAAAATTTGAAAGTCAGAAACAACATTTCAAACATCTGATCTACAGGATCTGATACCAACTGCCATGATTTATATTCTCGAGTGCTTATTTGCGTGAATGCAATCTATATTGATAAGCTGAAAATATTAGACTTTAATGTTTCCATATCTCATCTCAACTTCCAATTGTACATTTCCTTTTTAATTTATTTCTTTTTCCACTGACCCACTTGCATATGTATTTGATGATTTAAATAAATAGCTACAGTTAGCATAGATGATAACTAATGTACCCATTATCATATATGAAACTAGACTTATTTATTACAAAAACTACTATAAGATCGAAGTGAATGACTGGCATTAGATTATTCATAATTCATCATCTACATGAAGCCTAAGAATGTATCTGATATCATTACTGGCAGCCAATATTTAAAAAAAGAGATTTTCGTGTTAAAACATTGTGTTTTCATGGAAATATAAGATAGGAACAAATCAGTTTTTAAGGATTCTTTTTGGTTTTGTTTCTCACTGGATTTGGATTAAAGACTTGGATGACTGCACAGTTTTGAGCTCTTATTTTGGTCAATTCTCCAGAACTCATGGCACCGAAGCACATGGAACGAACATTTTCAAACAGCAGAGGGAAGAACAAAGGAAATTATCAGAAGCAAGTGGTGATACACGGGCATGGAATTCTTTGTTCATGCATCCTGACACGGTATGGAACTAGAAGTTGTATTTTCTTTAAGTCATGCAACTCTTATCTATGTAATATTGGAATGTAACCAATATTGGCATTAAATAATTTTACTATTTATTTATTATTTAAATATATGCCCTGTAAAGATAAAGCTGGCTATCTTTGTTAATATAATAGCAATATTTTGGTAAGTAGTTTTAGACAATTTTTTTTATGCTGGGTAAACTTTTTAACCTGACTGGTGACATTGGCATGACATGCCCTCCGGTACTATGTCAAATGCTTTTGACCTGGAGCTATGAATTAGTGAGGTCACAAATATGGGACCCATCCCCAATTATCAAAGAGAAGGTTCAAACCCGCGAGGACATTGGGTTACTGAAGGCACATGCCTGTGATCATAATGGCCCAGCGGGGATTTTAGACAATTAAAATACATAAGAGACAAATATATTTTGGAGGATTGATTTCTTGCTTTCAAACCTTGAAGATGGATTGGGGTTAGGATCCCAAGCATTGGATGAAAATTTGGAAGAGCGGTTTATTCTAGAAATGTTAAACAGTACAATGCATTGGAGCACGGAAATTTGCAAACGAAAATTCTTGAAACTTATCTTACATGATACCCTTAATTTTCTAGATGTTTATTACACATTAAAATCACGAAAGAGATTTCTTTTAATTTAAATTAAAACCTGCATTCTGTGTTTTGTGGTAGTGATTTTTGATCCACATAACCAGACATTTTATCCAAACACTTGACAAATATAAATAGAGATGAGGGATATAATTAAGTAATTCTTGGGGTCCCATTGTCAATTGAATAAAAAAGGAAACATCTTAAAAGTAAAACTAATTCAAATTTAACATTTATGGTTGGGTGCTCAAATTTATTTTGTATATAAATGACAACTTCTTTATGTTGAGGGATTTGAATTTAGTAATTCTTGGGGACCTATCTAAAGTTTAATTAAATTCAAATTTATTGAAAAAGGATACATCAGTAGGGCAATATCAAATTTAGCATTTGTTGTTTTACTTATTTTAGTAATTTAATTTTTGGATAGGTAAAAGAGGGATTTTATTGTGTTCCTTGGCACAATGGGCTAGGGGTGGGACATGCAGTTTAGCCAGCTACATATACTAGCAAAAATTAAAAACCAAATCTCAAATCAAGATCCAAAAAATCCTGCAAAAACTAAAGTGAAAATCTCTCTGGAAGACATACTATAACCTAAATTGAGAACCATATACAGAATCATAATAGAAATGGCTGGCAGGCTAGGGTTTAGGATGAGTGAGGTGAGTTCTGCATCTTCAAAATACCCCATCCCGAGTCTGTGTCCACTCTAGTGGCCAAGTGTCAACTTTTGGAGCCATTTCACGTGGACTCATAATTTGGAGTATAACTGTCATAAGTTCATAACCATTCAATTTTCATAACTTTTTTTTGCTTTCTTTGCATTTTTTTAATAAATACATGTCTGTGACAATAGTAAGTGAACAAATATGGGAGATATTAAAGCATACATCCATTGGCAATTTTGGAATTCAACTGCACATACTATTATAATTTATATTTTACTCAATTGTTTGAGGAATATTTAGACATTGCATTAGGTTCTTATGATCCTATTATCAGGATACATAGCCTATTCTTAAGGAAACAAACTTAGCAATCTCCATTTTACATGGGTGGGTATAAGAACCCACCAATCAAATAATTTAAATAACTTAGATTAGGTTAAATAAATCAAATCTCTAGTCATTCTAACTAGATTGGATAATCAACCTACATCTTCAACATTTTCCGTGTTACATGTAGTCTTAATACTAGGTGAGAAATAATAGGGTATGTGAACTAGGACATACTCTCAATTTGACATACCTATGATCAATAATAGGAATTCCCAGCTATACCTCATTGAGATATGGCCTCTAGGATCTGCTCCTCTAGGTGGTATTTGATCTCACCTCAACTGCTCTTCAAGTGGGACTTTACCTCACACAACATCATTGATTTTCAGTAAGTCTTGGTGTAATAAGAACCCTTCCCCCCCTGTTCAGATCAATTTTCTTTGTTCTATTTGTATAAATCAGACATGCAACTGTGCATTTCTTTGAATTTTGCAGTCAATTGTATATGTTTTGAACAGATCGTATCAACCAGTCCATAATACTAGAATTTTTTTTCAAAATACATAGGGAGACTAACAAGTAACAGTGATTTTTTTTTCAATATTAATTTCTGCCTTTGAAAATTACTGAGATATTAAAGTTCATGTTCTGACCTGATACAAGCGATGGCATGTCAACAAGGATCACAACAAAGTACAAACCACTGGACTATGAATTTCCGGACTCCTGTATGGAACCAGTCTCAGTACAACTGCAAATAATGCCAAATAAGCTTCCAGAGAGGTCAATGTGCCGTCATGGTCAGAGAATTAACAACAAGTTCTTCAGTCACCAGCTCCAAAGCACAGAATGTCAAGGAACAGAAGCACACCAGTTAGGAGGTCTCGATTCTCACAGAGGCCACCCATAGGACTTGCAGCTTGGAAAATAGTTTGTTCGATAGCCGTTTATGACTGGAGCCCTGCATGTGGAAAATTTCAACTAAGGAACTTCGCTGCCCCAGCCCATGTCTCTTAAGAGTCCTTTCTTCCCACTTCCAATAGTCGTAAGCAATTTGAGGTAAGCATTAACATTTCCTAAATCCTGTCAATACCCACACGGTGGCTTGACAGTCAGTATATGAAATAGCGTAGCAAACACCAATCCTTCAGTCAACAAGGATATTCTTACACTTTCAGCTCCTCACCTCCATAAGATGATACTCAAATTGATGCCCAGTAATTAATGGGAACGTCTACCTTCCATTATGCTTTATGCAAACTGCTATTGGGATTAATGTTTGCACCACCAGCTTCAGACCAGATTCGACTACCGGCATATACTTTTTGAGTGCAAAGTGTTCATTCACCAAAAGACTCCTGTACACAACTTGATACCACCAAACTCTGACCAACAGAGTAGACGCCATTCTCCCATGCAAATAGATGATACAGAAGTTTGCCAAGAAATTCCACGCACACAAGAACGTTCTAATAAAGAGACTGCAGAAAGATAGAAAGATTCTGCACTAACTTGGGTATTCAAAAGATCACATAGAACAACTGGGCATTCACACTAATTCCAAGCTGGTAACATTTCTTTAAGAGCACTCACAACAACTAGAAGTATTTGCCTGTTATAATCGTAACTCATTCCATGGTAAAATAGTATACATGTTCAGATTTTTTGAACTCTCAATACCAAGAAAGCAGACAAACAGCTCCTGTGTAGGCTGGGTATAAGAACGGCTATCTTTAACTTATTCACAACACACATAGGCAGGTCTATTTAAAAGCCACGGTGATTTGATTAAACTTTGACCAATACAATATTCCAAGTTTCACAAATTAATGAGCGTTCCTTTCTTCTCACTTCTAAACTGATTATTATTTCCTCATGGTAAATGCAACTAATGCTGTAAATTACCCTGAGAATATCTTCCAATTCTGAAGGTAATCTTCCTCCGAAGAGTTTTGTAACCAATCTACAATTCTGCAATATTCCTGTTCAAAATCTGAATTCCAGTCTGCCCTCTAGGGTTCAGATTGTTCTTCTCCGGCGTATTATTAGGTGCAAGCAGTCTATTCCGCATAATATCATCCTCGCAGAGTTTGGGGTCGCCTTTCAGGCTTGAGGCCATTTTTGATTTGGTTTGGTTTTTGCATCTCCTTCGGGGTTTTGCTGACTCCTGTGAGGGTTGCAGAAGGTATCCCTTCCTCCCCCTCTGTTCGTCGGAGTCTATTGCCGCTTCTACCTCCTTTGGGAGGGCCCGTGGTTGGTTCGCTGAGGTCGCTGCCCTTCTTGGGTCTATAGGTATTGAGATTGATCGTCTCCCCCTTTACCAATACTCTCTTGGGGCTCCCCCTCATCTCCTTCCCCCCAGGCAAGAGCTGAATAGGTGCATCAGAACCGACATTTACTGACAGTTCATTCACACTACTTGTGTCAACCCCCACGGGGGTCTTCGCCCAAAGATGTCATTCTATGCAACACACTTCCTTGAGATCCAGGACAGTATCATTGTTCGCCCTCTGTACCTATCTCACCATTGGTCCCATTGCCTCCGGATCCCCCTCGGTTCCTTTAAGGTGGGCTCTCATCGACTTCGCATTGAGACAGATCATCATTTGGATAGGGAGAACAGGGTCTGCCAACTCTGCAGCATCAGAGAGCCTGAGACCGAGGAGCACTTCATTTTTCGCTGTCCTATCTATAAGGAGATCAGGGGGAGGGGTGGTCCCACAATAGTGGGTTACACTTTTTTGCCTACTTTGACACTTAAATATACATTCTGAAAAAAAAAACTTCACATTTGGACGCATATTGCCGCTAAACCATTACAAATTTGAAGATGAAGTAAATTAGTCTTTTAGATTTTTTTGTGTAGATTCTAAATATATTTTTTGAATTGATTTGAATCCATTTTTCTATCTCCCTTAAAAGTTAGTACGTTGCTGTAAACAACATTTTTAAAGAGTGACTCACTTCTTAAAGCATAATTTTTTTTCTAAAATAGATATCAATGTGATTCTTTCAAATTTAGTTTTGTAACATCCATATCTAATGCTTGCAATTGGTTTCATGACTTTATCCTCAGTATTTCATATTTTATTAACTTCTGAAGTTGACTTAACTGTAATTTTGACATACGTTGATTTCATAACTTGTAACTTGTTGTGTATTTGTCCAATTTCATTTTTTTTTGATAGAAAGAGGACTTCAATACCTAGTGCATAGATATTTTTCAGATTTTTTTTTTCTCTCGTTTACTATTTTCCATAAGCGTCGAACACAGAGGTTGATGTTTGGTAAGAAACCTATATTTGATTAATGTAAAAAAAAATGCATAATAAACTCAAAATATATTAAAATCACAACCATTGGAAAGTTCGTTATGAGCACTTCTGTCATGCATATGAGTTTGTTAATATTGTCCCATTTGAGCCCTCAGATTGAGGTCCGAAGGCCAAAAAAGTGCAGAATTTGCTTGGCTTTTGGGGGAGCAACTTAGAGAGGGACTTTAAAAAATAAGTACTTTCGATAGAAAGTACTTTCTATCGAAAGTCCCTAGCATTTCGGGGAATTAAAACCCAATAAATTGAATAAAAAATTAGTTAAAAAAAAGGTTTCGATCGAAATCACCTTGTTTGGGGACTTTTGATCGGAAGTCCATGACTTTCGATCGAAACCTTTGATTTTCGACATCTTGCCGAAAATGAGGAATTCCTTCATTCGAAAAGTGAATTTAGCTCTAGGTTCCTGTGCAGCCCCATTCTTGTCGGCTTATCACCTCCTCCTTCGCTGGGCTCCCCTTGGCTCTAGGTACCAAGCGCCAGCTCGGTGCTTCCTCAGGTTTCTCCAGATTTGTTAAGCCCTTTAGGGGCCCTTTTCAACAATGGTCAACCTCCTCTAGGATCTCCCAGTAGTGACTGTCCTCGAGGACTTCTCAGAGGTGGCCCAAGGCCCCTCCTAGTTCTTTGTCTTACCCCTTTGTTCTCTGGTTCTTCGGTGGTGCTTCGGTCCCTTAGGGGCGGTGTGGCCTCTCTGTTGGGCTCCACCTCGCTCTCGCTTTCTTGTTTAGTTTGTTTAGTGTTTTTGTTTGTTTTTAGCTGCTTCTGCTTTGTCTTCTCAGGCATCGTTTGGTGTCCCTGCTGTGGGCTGGTCCCCTATTTTGTTCTCAGCAGTCCCTTTGACCAATTTTGTGGTCATTCGTTGGACATTAATAAATTTATCTTATCTCATCTTATCTGCTGAAAATTCCCAACTCCTTTTTACTTGACCTCCAAATGTAAAGGAATTCTTTAAATTCCTTTATTTTAATTTTCCCCCTCAACTAACATGAGACAAAAAAGAATATTTCACCCTTTTAAGTAATTATATAAGTGCAAGTGAAATATTTAAATTTGATTAAATGCTAATGAGGGGATAACTTAGCATTTAATTAAATTTTTTAATATTAGTTTCATTAATTAGTGAGGGACATTGCACTTGGCCTTACCAAGGAATTATTTCTTGAGTGGGATTTTACCTCACTGAACTCTTTCTTAGATGGAACTTCACCTTTTTTTTTACTGGTAAAATGTTTTTGGTTATTAATTATTCAATCGGGCTTTCGCTTGGCCTGAACCAGGTGTGATTACAAGCTGGGAAGCACCTCCCACACAGACATGGCTACAAATAAGAACCTACTAACACGTTTGAAAATCACTAAACCTTGAGCCAATACCTAAAAACAGATCAACCATTACATTTTGTATTACCCCCTCCCTTAGTATGAGACTAGAGGATCATATCAAAGGAATCCTTTGTTTTCTTTTCTCTTTTCCCTTGCACAACTTGCCAACCTTCTTCCAACCTTGCAGACTCCTGCCACTCCCTTCTGTGATCTTTGCCTCTTCATCAGTGCCACACTTAGCCTATGAAACCTGACCTTCCGAACGCAATTTCTCCATACGCAACATGAACAACATGAATGCTATTCAACATAGGCATGAATGCTATTCAACACAGGCAAGACAACTGAGGCTGATACCTCAACCTGATCATGGGCCTCAGAAGAAAGATATTTCTTTTCTCTGCTCAGAGCTTGAGAGTAACTCTTATTCTTCTCCTCATCAGCCTTCTTCTCTACTGAATAATGAAGGGGGGAAGCTTCCCTCCACCAAGTTGCTGTATTATCCATTCTATATTTAACACATTGAGCAGCCATATGTCCTGTCTGGAAACATTTTCTATATCTAAAAGGAATCCCCTCCTAGTCCAAGGGCTGCATCCAACATCCCTTTGAAGATTTAATCGAGATTTCGTCTGAGAGTTCCTTGGCAACTTCCATTTCCACCAGAATCTGGGCAAAGGTCGAGTGCAGAAGGTTTACAGAGGCCTCATCCACCATCAGGAAGTTTCCTAATGAATTCCCTATAGCTTCAAAAAAAGATTCAAACTAAAACTGCAGAGGGAAGGTAGGAAGTCTCACCCACAACGATACTTCGTCAAAAACTTCCGTAGTTGGGTTGAAAGCCGGATGTCATGGCTTCAGCATCAAAGAAAATTTGTTCTCCAAGTTCCAATGATGAACACAAAGGATCTTATTTCTATCCTTCATCGTTTCAAAAACCATAATAAATAAACCTTTGGCAACTAGGTAGATTTGAATAGACCCGTCTAGGATAGACTTCCAAAACTCAGAAATCCATGCATGAAGGGTGCTCAAACTTGGCCATAAACCCTTGAATCGTCTAATCATTCCAAGCTGTGAAAAAACTTTGACATTACGAGTCATGTCGTTCTCAACCTCATCTAAATCCATGGAGATAGCTCTGGCTGGACAGCCTAACCCCGAGTCCCTGTTTCTAGAGTCTTGAATCTGTCTTGCTGAGGTCTTGACAAACAACCGTGGAGGTCCATTCAAACTGCACTTTTTAGAAATGCAGAGGGTCATTTGAAAACCATGCGGAGCATCCTTCTCCCTCTGCAAGCACACTGGGACGAACAAGCTCCCTACCATTTTGTGAAGAAAAACCATGGCTGCCGAACCCTAGAAAAAGTCCCCTGCAATCATCTTCCTGCGTCTAACCCTCGATTCGCAAGAAGCCCAGCAACTTTGCTTTGTTTCCACGGTTTGCCTTGCAGAGCAGGGCCCTTGCCACGCTTGGGCAGCCTTGTGTAGCCCCTGTTGAGAGTGGTTTTGACGCAGCAGAAACCCTAGGTGGAAGAAAAACACAACGGCTTCATCCCTTCTTTTTGATCAACAACACTGGTCTTTAGTTAGTATGGTCTTTATTGAAGACCTTTTGCTAAATGTGACTGCTAGTAAATAATTGATCCAATCTCTGAGCTATTTGCAAGCTCTAGACTAGAAGTTGTCCTCCGACCTTCTGGATCCTTTGGCCTCCTAGGATTTAACACCACTCAAGCAGGTCCATCCAAATGTGTACTATGCAACACAACTAGTTTGGCAGCTTACATGGATAGTACTGGTATTGTCCATGGTAATGTTAACATATAATGCAATGCATGATTTCTCCATGAGAATGGACTCTCTCTGCCAGTCAAAGAGTGTCGAGTACCATTGACAATGCACTCTTTACAATAAACAACTTTATATCTCCTTACAATTGATCTTACGAAAAAATTCTTCACTGGAAATGCATAGAGAGAACTCTAACATAAAAATAATACCACCAGTGAGTTTGGGTTGCCCTATAATCCCCATCTAGCTTAAAGTGTAAAACTATAATTGGATAGATCTAAGTTATAAAAAAACATGATTTTTAAGATCATGTTTCCTAACATGTTTGAACACTTGATAACGACTTACAAGTTTATCAATGAGCATCTCATCTAGACTAATCTTTTATAATTGAATTTTGAAGATGCCATTTTTAATTTAAAACACTGTTCCCAATCTAACTAAATTTTAAATAAACAAACCCTAAGATGACGACATTCAATGGTTGACCAAGTGATAATCAAACACCAACTCACCGTGTGGTCTGTGCAAGGAAAGAAATATTAGAAAACAGATTTCACTCACTTGGATCCTTGTTAACAAGTCTTTAATGCTGTACCGCTTCTCCAAACATGAAATCAGAAATAGAAAGGCACCTTTGTCATGCTTGATGCCTTTTGCTGCTGATCAGTGTGGATCTAAATGCTACTTATCGAAGTCACTATTTTGATAGGACATGAGTCTTTTAAGCTTATGTCATTGATATAAATGTCATAAGCATATCTGATTCACACTTGCATGCTAAGAGACTGTCCACAACATATATTGGCAAAGAATGCAGTATTGACTGCAGTGCACCATCTCCCACTTTGCTGTCGAACACATAGAATGATGTCAACAATTTCAATTCACTATTTTGTGAGTATTGCTTTTCAATCCTTGTGATTTGCACAGGTAAATGCAGAATTCAAATATCATCAACATAGTGTGCAACTGGAATAAGAGCACAAATGGTCTTGGATGTGCTTCCTTCAATCCTTTAGCAAGGAGACAACAGATTTATTGATTGAACTTTGTCCAGACCCTGCTTCTTTGAACTATGAAATAATTTTATTCTTAATATTACATCTTCACACCTAAGAGCAGTTTAATGCCTTTCTTTCTCTCATCATTGACAAAATTTTATTTTTATTCACGTGCCTTACTTTGGTTGCAGTTAGAATACACTGGTATTCTTTATGCTGTGCTCATGCTACAGGGACAAATTTCAAGCCTAAACAACAAATACGTTCTTGGGCCCTCTGTTATTCTTAAAGTTCTTTGAAATGCAAGTCTCTTCCTTAGGATCCCACATACTTGGGGTACTGACAAGCAAACAAACAAAATAACAAATGAATCAGTCAAATGCTTCAGAGATCTGAACACCTCTGTACTCATAGGAAACATTTGGAAATTAATCACTACCATGGACTAAAGGATTAACACTGCTCTGATACCATATTTTGATGATTTTGCCATTCAAATTTCAAATACATGAACTGTGATATTTTATTCAAACTTCTGAGGAATAGCAATGCATATTATCAGGTTTGTTTTGATCCTATTATTTAGGATATATAATCTATTGCCAAGGAAACAAACTTAAACAATATTTTATGGGAGTGGTACAGTGACTCATAAACAACAAAATAATATAATCAACTTAGAGTAGGTTTAAAATCATCCTAACTATATGTTATAGTTTAGATTTCTAACAATTTCTTCCTTGAGAGTGTGTCATGTACAGATCATACAGATTATTAAAACTTATGTTTCTTGCATTTGTCTCTTCTGAAGTTTAAACTTTTATATCTTTATTGATTCTGCACACATACAACACATCTAGATCCTCATCCAGAGCATTGCCCTCCTTACATCTCTGAGATCTGGGACAAGAAGCTAGGAAGAATTGATTTTAGTAGTGTTAATAGAGGCTGGTGAAACAATTTACTATGATGGATTGTAGCCATTGAATAATGAGGTTTTTGTCAAGGTAGTGACAGAATTAAACAAAATCTCCATAATTCTTGGCAAGTGATCCTTTAATCACCATGACAATCCTAAAATCTGGGACAATTGATATTCCTTAAATGGGGAGCTGGAAATACTTTGATTGCAAGATGTTTGAATGTTGTGTTTTGACTTTTGAGCCCCATTCAAGCAGGATATTGTGCATTTGAGGCAGTTACATTTTTAGAGAAGGGTAATCGGGGTGGCCAGTACAAACATTACATTTAGAGTATATAGTTATCTATTACAAGCGCTAAACTGTTGGACATCTTATACAAATAATATCTGTGCCTTTTGATTATTGCAAGTTTTCAAAATCAGAAAGTAAATGTTTTTTCTTTGAAGGTTAGCACTTAGCAGTGAGTAATAGAAGATCTAAGTGGCTGGATTCGGACCCTGGACCCCGGATCCGGGTCCGGATTCACCACCCGGTCTGTGCTGGATCCGGGCAGGGTCCGGATTTGGATCTGTGGGTCCGGATCGTGGATCCCCATGGACCCACAGGTCCAAATCCGTACCCTGCCCGGATCCAGCACGGATCCTCAAGGATCCCACGCGAATCCTTGAGGGTCCTGCATGAATCCTCGAGGATCCGCTGGGAACCATCATAGATTCATACTATGAAATGATTTAGTTTTAGAATTATGTATATTTCTCTTATTTTTTGTATATATATATATATATATACACGAACCCATACGAATCCTAATGGGAAAACTTTTTTTTCACGAATCCACGAACCGGATTCGCAAACCCGAATCCGTCCCCGAATCCTAATCGGCAACTTAGTAGAAGATACATGCAATATGTGCAGCACTTAGGGTATTTAGTTTTACTGTGATCCAAGTAATTGTGGTAATTTTTCTGTACATTTGAAAATAACATGCCAGTATTTTAATTTTAGATACTTAATCATGATTCTGTGGTTGTGTTTTTATTACACCTCAAAACAATTTTTGGGAACAAGATTATATGGTTTGCCTTTTGTCTTGGTTTGCAGATAGCAGAGAATGTTGCAAGGAAATATGGAGTTAGCAAGAGTGAGCTACTAAATCCAGAAGCTGATGATCTTGCTGTACGAATGGCCTTGGGAGAAACTCATATAATTGCTGAGACCAAAAAGTTTTTAAGTGATGAAGGAGTAAATGTGGATGTTTTAGAAGGACTTGCTTCAGGAAAATTGGATAGAGTGAAGAGAAGCAGTCACATACTAATCATAAAGAACTTGCCCTTCAGTACGTCAGAACTAGATTTGGTGACAATGTTTGGAAGGTTTGGAAGTTTGGAAAGAGTGATTCTTCCACCAACAAAAACATTAGCATTGGTAAGTTAACTTTATCTCTTGATGCCTTTGCCTTTAGTGGCCCAGAAGAGGTATTTTTTCCTCCCTTTTCAGTGATTTAAATAAATTCTTGGTCAATTTGTCAATGTGTAATTTGTTATTTAACTTATTTTTGCAGTCCATATGGTATTTGATTTTCCCTGTTCGGTTAACATGCATTTTTGTGAACTCTATGGTGGCAGTGAGTCATTCTGTTTAAGATGACTGGCCAGTTAATTTGTTTAATGATGTTGATGAAATCCATCTGGAGTTGCCATGTGCAGGCAGTTTATCTTGAAACAGCAGAAGCTCGTGCAGCATTTAAAGGCTTGGCATACAAACGCTACAAGTAAATTTTCTACATTGAATTCTCCTATCTAGATCCCCACACTTCTAAGCAATTATTCAAGGTGTCGGATTTTTAGGAGATGAAATATGATTGCTTATGGGATAACTTGATAAGTAGTATGGTTTAGTGAAGTTGCTAGGGTGCAAGTAAATTTAGAAACCTGTTTGGGTACTTTTTCTGTTGTAAGTTCACCAATTAATATCCTCACATAAACTTGATACTAATATCTTATCTTTGCATGTATTAGTTACGTTTATGTCTTCATACATATTTATATTAATTAGCATATGTGATATATATAAATGCAATAGAAGATTTATTATTAATCTTGGATTTATATGTGAAATAGTAATGTTGCATCTATAACATAATTTTGTATATTATTAAATCAATAAATTATAAGAAGAGAAAGAAAATCTTTTCTGTTATAATATGTAGCGATCTGCAATTCACCCATAAATATAGGTTATCGAGTGTTAGCTTTAATATGAAGAATGACAACAGTACCGAGTCTCCTAGAATCAAAACAAAATTAAGACAACATAAATTTACTAGCAATTGAAAGATAAGACAAGCTTGAATAGAACCTCAAAAGTTACCAAACAAGAATTGTTTAGCACCACCTGTAAGAATCTGCAAGTTTTGGAAAATTCAGAAACCAAAATTGAAAAACCATTAAAACCATTGTGGAGCCCTTGGAAAATTGCCTAGGACAATAAATTTCTCAAAAAATGGAGTCAATGTGACCTAGATTGAAGTCTTGGAAGTTCAACTTGGAAAAAACAAAACTATATTGTGTTAAATTATGTAATGTTTCTATAATGGTCATTCAGTTAGGATCTTTCCTTTTCGTAGTTAGTTCTTATTTAGAATGTTTCTTTTCAGTCTTTTGTTTTTGTTTTAGAAACTTTGCTTGTAATATCTATTTAAGGAGTATTCTTCTCCTCTGTTTAATATTGAATATCAATCGATTATCATTTCATGGTATCAGAGCAGGGTAAATCTTTTGACGAATTTTCTAAAAAAAATCCATGGTTAATCTACCTGGAATTTTTTTCTATTAATTTTTTGAATCGTTTTTAATGAAAAAACGTGATTTTTTTGCTGTTGCAGAAACAAAGGGTTTTCTGATTTTTTTCCACAAAAAATCATGTAGGGAGGGTTTTTTGATGTTTTTTTCCCAAAAAAAGTCATGGAGGGTTTTGCATGATTTTATCCTAAAAGTCATGGTTTTCTGTTTTTGGGTTTTTTAAATTTTTTTTACAAAAAAAATCACGATGGATTTTCTGATTTTTCCCACAAAACATTATGACGTTTTTTTTCGAAAAAAAATATGTTGACTTTCTATTTCTTTTTTGGGTTTTGCTTGATTTTCTTCACTATCTTTTCTAAAACAATTGTGCTTCTTTGTTATAGGGTTTCTGGTTCTTATTTTGTTTTTTTTCCCGTTTTTTCCTCAAAAAGAAGGTTTTTGACAAATTTTCAGAAAATTGTGGCTTTCCATTTTCAACAAAATGTTTTGACGATATTTCAAAAAATATTGGTTTCTTGTAGAGTGTTTTGGGTCGTACCTCAGGTTTCAAGGGCGAACGTTGTTCCTGCAAATATAATGGAGTTTACTAGTGTTCGTGGGTGTTTCTTTTGACATTTTTTGCAAAATTGTTGTTTTTTTCAGAGTTGTGAAGTTTTATGAAGCTAATCTCGATATCACTGGATTAAGGGAGGGATAACTTTGTTTTTGATTGATAAAGCAACCTAAAAAGGGGGCTCACTCTCACTACAGCACAGCCAAGAGGTTGTCAAGATATCAGCATCGACAGAATGCTGGTAGTTACAATACAAAGTGTTAGGAATAAGGTGTCTCAACCTTGGATAATTCCTGTTCTTATTATTTGTTTTGTAAAATGTATTTCTTGCAAATAATGTTGATGTGTCGGCATCTTGAATTGTGTGTAAGGAGATCATGGCTA
>MU223089.1:5889559-5909791 GCA_018584345.1 Thuja plicata
AAGATTAGTACTTTCTTGGAAGTTTACTGAAATCGAGTTTAGGTCTCTTTTGTTCGAATGAATAGGGTTCTCTTTTCAACTTTCGTTCTATTTAAAAGTGATATCTGTTTACCTTGTACCTGGACCAGAAGAGCAATAATGGCATCTAACTCAAGCCAGGAAAATAAGGTAATCTATACAGCAGCCAGCATGAGCATAATATCTGTTCATATGAAGGTCTTCAGCCATACACATGCAGTGGCTTTTTTATCATGGTATCTCCAGCATTACACGCCGCACTTGAAGTAGGGTTTCGAGCAAGGCACGCGGACGAAGGAAAACGCCGTTGGATGTGAAATGAAAACGCGGATGTCAAAAATTATACAACGCCCATGCGGACCCGACGACCCTAAAAAATTGGAATTCGGAAATCGGCATGCGAAGATGGTATTCCAATTCCACCTTTTCAAGTGGAAGATGGTATGTCCGTTTTTTTGGCCAAATTGGAATATCGAAATTCCAATTCCATCTTTCACAGTCGACCACAAACAGTGGATACCGTCTTCTGAATACGAAATGCATGAATATCGGCCGATATGCCGTGGTCCAAACGGGCCCTTAGAGAATTCTAGAAAATGAATTCTACTTATATGAATATGAAGATTTTCTTTTATTGACAATATTTTGTGAAGAAAGCTCCATTCTGATTTTGAAAGATAAGAAAGCCCACATCATATTTTGGGGCTACTTCAAATCATAGCCCAAGTTAAAAACATATCAGGAGGAGGTTGTGCAAGTGCTTTGAATCATTTATATAAGTCTTTTATCATCTATGCTATGGAATTGTCCTTTAATTTTTTAAAAAGTGGTTATTGACAGTTTTTCTTCAATTTTCACTTTTTTTTTGTAAATCTGATTTTTTGCCGATTATTTCTTGAGTTTTTCAAAAATCCTACTTTGCTTTGCCGATTTATTACCCAAACTATTTATGCTTCTATGATAGAGACTGTGGGCCTTCTACAAAACATCCAGGATATTGATAACCATACGAGCATAGTATTAAAGACGTGTTGGAGCACAAATCCATATAACTGTGCTGCCTATATAAGAAATCTATGGCACAAACAGGTACGCATGATGATATATAGCACTTGTAAAGATTGGGCATGATCCATGTGAATATACCGATCCTGGAAAGCCATTACTGGTTGCATATTGTAATTGAATAATCTTTGTAGTAATGTGGAATAGGTATTTTAGGGCATTTTTGCATTGAGAAGTTAGGGACTCTTATGTATGTTCTGTTCTATCTATTCCCAAGGTTGCATAATTCTAATATTGCCATAAATTGTGAGCGCAAGTGTTAAAGCAAGAACAGTATATACGATTGTCCTGAATATACCTCTCCATATAGCAATTTGTGTTTTGCTTGGAAAGACTTTGCAAAAGTACTGTGATTCCGGACAGGGGACATTACAATATTGCATTCATGCTAGGGAGATTCAGATATAGCAGCCTGGATACATGATAGATACATTTATATCATTATAATACATTTATCCAGTCGTGCTTACTGAAGTCGCCTGGATCAATATAAAATTGAATAAGTTTACCTAGCAACTATTCATATTAATCTTATAGAACAAGGCATGTGGATATAAGGACAAGCGTTGCAAAGCAAATATCATTCTTCACCATTGCATTTATAATAAGGAAGCTTATAATTACCATAAGCACATTATTACTTTTTAAAATTTTTAGAGTAAGATTTAATAGAACACAGTCTCTTGCAATTTGAGTTATAAGAATTTAGTTCAAAACCCTAAGTGATTTAACCATGGGACATTACAATTTAGTTCTTATTTAGAATGTTCTTTTCAGTCTTTTGTTTTTATTTTGGAAACTTTGCTTGTAATCTCTATTTAAGGAGTATTCCTCTCCTTTGTTAAATATTGAATATCAATTGATTATCATTTCACATTGGAGAGGGCTCAAGTCGGGAGGGAAAGGATGATGTCATGCTAACATAAGCAAAGAATGTTTGGACATTCCTTTAAAATATTCCTTGATGCCAAAATATGTTGAAACTGTCAATAATTTTGCTCAAATCTGCCTTATGGATTGAAAATTGCCTTGATTTGGGTGGGGAATCACTTATTGGGATGGTATAGTTGGTTTTACTGGCAATAAGCTATTTGAGGGTTGAAGTTGGAGGAAATGGTTGCACCCCTTGTTGTTTTCTGCCATTGGTTATGCTAGCTTGTTAGGGATTTGATTGCATTAATACTACAAGATATCGGGCCTCATATTGTTGTTGATTGCAGCACCCAACATATATGTTGTGACAGGGCTCTTGCCAACACCTTCTAAAAGTAAAAAACAAAATTGAAACTTTTTTAATAAAGAAAAACAAATATTTACATTCATTGTACTGACCTTGCCAAATTTTTATACCAATTTTTTTTTACAATTTCCCAATGTTCTAATGCATAGGCATTTCGTGAAACAGTAGTTGCAGGCTAAATTGCTGACCTGGACTATTGAAAGTCAATCAGCAAATTCCTTGCTTCTATATAAGGGTGTAAGGCTTCTTTTGCATAAATACGACTTCCAAAAGAAATATACTACAGTTTGCTAAAAGATGGCGACTTCCTTATATTTTCTGCGCTGACCTTTTGTGGACTCCTCAAGGCTGCAGCTGGTATTGTTAATGCCTTTAAGCCTTGCATTTAGCACGAAGTCTCCCTTCCCTCAACAAATAGATGCCCTTAGTACTTGGACAAACACTTAACAATGAATCTCATTTAATTTCATCACTCTTGTAGCATGTAAGAAAGGTGGCGCTATCACTCAACTCACACACTTCATCTTTCACAGGTGGTGCTCCTTGTCTTAGGTTTGACTTTAACCTACATGTAATGTCCCCTTTGTGAAATAGGATTTAATAATAATAATAGAATTAAAGTATAAAAAATAAATAATAACAAAATATAATATAATAATTACAAGTTAACTAAGATTAATGAAAGGTCAAGAGATATGCAATGCAGAGTTGTGACTCCCTCAACATAAGATGTAAAAGGGAGGGGAGTTCATTTGAAAGAGCTTATGGAGGAAGGAAGAAAGAGGAGAGAAGGCAATCAATCAGCAGGGGGATATACGAAGAGGATTAATTAGATAAGAAAGAGAAATTCATCATCAAGCAGCAGCAGATATAAGAGCAGATTAACCCAATCAGCAAGACAGATAAGAGCAGATATAAGTAGCAATAAAAGCAATGATGACAAATTAATGAGCAGGGATGAGGGAGTAAGAAAGGATTTCTCATAAATATCTGAATATAGGGAACATGATCAGATTGAACCTTACAGAAGACATAGTTCAAAGATTAATCTAATAAATAGGGGAATAGATCAATCAAGCAGCAACAATGATCCATCCAAAGGGACACATCTCTTATCAGAAGCATCAATTAGTTTGGAAAGTCAGCAGTTAGGTTGAGAAAGGACACTCTCATCCCAAAAGGTCGTAACCTTAAGGAAAGACATAACCCTCCAGCTTGATGGAAGAATATCAGAGACAAAACCAATCATTCAATGAGAACAGCGATCAACGAAGACAAACATATACTTAACAACATTCATTATAACAGCATTTATAGTAAGTTACTTCAGTCCAGAAATGAAGGAAGCATGAAGAGGCATGATCTTGCTGAGGGAGCAGCAACTCTCTAAGTGTTGCCTTTCTAAGATATATGTGGGGGAGGACCACCATGGGAAAGACCATCAAGGAAGAGAATCATTCCTATTAGCATAGGGACTCATAGATGTAGACCAGTTCATCAGATATCAGCAGTCAAGCACATTGATGGATCAAATCAGGGATTTCTATCTATTGCAGGCAATATCGTTCTTGTTCAACGGTGGTATGCATGAGATGCATGCTTAGTATACTTAACATTTTATTTCTTATTTGAATTGCTAACCTGGCTAGATTCTTAATTTATTTATTCTCCGAAGGACTTCTCACTAGGTACACCCCCTCATATGGATGGCAAGAGCCACACGAGGCCAAGAGGGATAATAATCGGCTCTTGGGCCTAGGGTAGAGGATTGTTGGATTATGGACAACTCACTAGGTACCTCCCCTCGTATGGATGGAAAGAGCCATATGAGGCCAAGAGGGATAATAATTGGCTCTTGGGCCTAGGGTAAAGGATTGATGGATTATGAATCTCTCATTAGATACACCACCTCATCTAGATGGCAAGAGCCACATGAGGCCAAGAGAGATAATAATTGGCTCTTGGGTCTAGTGTAGAGGGTTAATGGATTATGAATCTCTTATTCAATACACCACCTCATCTCAATGGCAAGAGCCGCATGAGGCCAAGAGGGATAATAATCGGCTCTTGGGTCTAGTGTAGAGGGTTAATGGATTATAGATCTCTCTTTAGATACACCCCCTCATCTGGATGGCAAGAGCCACATGTGGCTAAGAGGGATAATTATCAGCCCTTGGGTCTAATGTAGAGAGTTAATGGATTATGTATCTCTCATTAGATACATCCCCTCCTTTGGATGACAAGAACCACATGAGGCTAAGAGGGATTATAATCGACTCTTAGGTCTAATGTAGAGGGTTAATGGATTATGGATCTCTCACTAGATACACCTCCTCATTTGGATGACAAGAGTCACATGAGGCCAAGAGGGATAATAATTGGCTCTTGGGTCTAGTGCAGAGGGTTAATGGATTATGGACACCTCACTAGGCAAACCCCTTCATATGGATGGCAAGAGCCACATGAGGCCAAGAGGGATAATAATTTGCTCTTTGGCCTAGGATAAAGGATTTATTAAGGCGCCCTAATACACCCCTCATCTTGCCTCTCCTATGGTTGGACTCTATCATTGAACTAAATATATGTTGTGGTTAATTTAATGTTCTTAACCCTAGTTGCAATAATCTATGTTTTAATATCTCTAACAAGGAAGATCTATTCTGTGGATTGTGTTTCAATGGTTCCTAACATATTGCAAGATCTCAACTAGGTAGATATTGTTACTAATTCTATCCTACTTCTTGTTCTACTTAGAAATTGTGATTTAGGGCAAAAACTAGGGCATCTACAAGAAGGGACATTACATTACAACTAAGTCCCTTATCATCTGTGATTCCCTTATTTAGAATAATCACTTCAATATTATTTTCACCCCGCTTGAAGACCCCGAGTCAGCCTTGGACAATTTCTGTGTGGAAACTAGCTTGAGGGCCCCAAGAATTTCCTACGATGCCCTTTGTAATGTCCCCAATTCAAGCATTGAGAATACAATAAAAATATATTTTAATTAAAGATTGAAATTTATTATGCATAGTGGTCATACTAAAGACGATGACGATTCATCATTCATTGCCACCATGGTTTAGTGATAAAGGATTTCATAATGCCATCATCCTGCATGCATCCATCCATGACACTATCATACATCCCACCATATACCTATGCATAACCGTTATCGTTGTCATTCATACATATATAGTAGCCATATAACCATGTCATACATAAATACATCTAGATTGATGTAATTGCATCCATAGCATGATCATGCCATCTAAGTAATAACATCGGCCTACATACAGTTTTACATCATAATTGTGTTACCTCATAATCATATTTCTTTATATAGTCACAATCGCATTATCTCATAATCATAAATTGCAGTTATAATTTCATCATCTACATAGTTACATTACTTCATACCATAATCACATTGTATTATTGTGTGCTTCCACACTTAGCTGCTTCTCATACTAATCACATTTGTCATTGCATTATCGTGTGCTTCCACACTTAGCCGTGCTTCCACACTTAGCCGATTCTCATACTAATCGGACTTGTCATAACAATGTATAACCAACACATGATTAATGGTAATCACCGTAGTCATCATTCTGATTATTACGATGGTTAATAGTGACTCTTCATTATTATTATGATGAGAGGTGACTATTCCTTCGTGCCTCTTCCATATATGAGGCATGCATATAATGGAGATCGTATCAACTTCAAGAGGATTGAATATAGAACTCAGAATTAAAATATATAATTCCTTGTGGATCGCTTTGTTTAGAGCAGCCGATTGCTAACAACAATCCTAGGTGCAAGTATTTATCTGCATACCAGAGGCGACATCATCTCAGAAGCTTAATCATATAAAGATATAGCAGAGACGACTTCCTTGTTCATTGCATAGAGATAAAGATAAGTCACATACAACCTTTGCAATACCACATTGTTATTGTACTAGATAATCTCTACATTGCATGTAATTCATTGTACATCAGAGACATCATTGTCATCATATCAGGTAACCTGTATTTCAATTTGGCCAGGGAGCATTTCAGGTTATTGACCATATATTTCATTGCAATATCATATACAACCCTTGTATATTGTGATCATTGTTATGCAATTATCCTCTTATTTTGGCAACGTATGCATTTGGAATTAATAATCATTTACTATTAGTTATCTTTCATTGTAAATTGAGCATCAAATAAGCATTTTGTTATCAACAATTTGAGTTATATTTATAGAATTGTAGAATTTCACATAGTGTCTCAAATTACATAAAAAAGGACATTACAAATTGATATCAGAGCTAAGAACATGCCGGCTTGTGGGATGAACATTCAGATTAGTAGAAAATGGAAGCAATTGAGAAACTAGTTTAATAAGAAGCTTCAAAATATGGGAAAAGATGAGAACTCTGCAAGCACATGCTTCAATGCATGGTCAAGAAACACAAAGAAGAAATTAGATCAATGGTTGGTATTACTAACACCAACCAATAACAATCACAAAAAATGAGGAAAAAGAGAAAAGGAGGAAAAACGAAAAAGAGAAAAGGACGAGTATTCAAAACATCATTCCCTTAAATTTAGATCAATTCTCCCTACTTTGCTTCCAAAAGAAGAAAAACATGAAACCAAAGAACCCATTGTAGTCAACCTACGAGATCAATGGCGACAAGATTGGTTAAATGGTCTTCAAGAGGATATATCCCTAGAGGGCTACATAGAGATAAGGGTCAAGTATTCACCTAAGAAGCAAATAAGTTATCTCTTGGACTTGAGAAGGGAAAGTAGAGAACATGAACATCTTGAAGAACAAAAGATCAATGACTGCAATACAAAAGTCTTAACCATCATTCCTCACAACAATTGTTAGCAAAGACATTGAAAGTGACTACATCAAAAGGAGGCACCATTACAAACCATAAGACCCTAAGATTGGTCAAAGCAAAAGATGAACATCCAACCTCACAAAGAACAACCAATTTCTCGCAATACTCCATCGCATGTAAGAATACTTGGATGCATGAAGATCAGAAGGTTACACCTACTCCATTATCTATCAAGGATAACATAAGACTGAATGGCACCCATGGTTGTTCCCTACATCCAAATAGGTACACGACAACCTCTACCAAGTCAAGAAGTGAGAAAGAAGATTTGACATTCATGGTTGAGAATGAAGAAAGTAAAGCTTCTAATACAAATAAATCAGTCACGTCATGTATCAAGTCTCATCAAATTAGAGTTGATAAACAAAGGGAGTTGACATTAAAAATATGTAAAGGGAAAATACCAAGGTTAGTAAGCAAAGATAGGGGAACATTTACAAGTCATGGAAACCCAAGGCCTTTCAAAGAAAGGGAGACAACACTGCGTAGAAGACACAATATGGTAATTAAACATCTCATGAAGCCTAGTGACAACAGAAGAAAGGATGGGTATATGAAATATTGTCCGCATAAATCAGAAAAAGAAGAAGAGGCTATTCTTGGGAGAGATGAACACAAGGTTTGGGACCCCGGTACTCCCTTAATCGATCAATTTTGGAGACAAGGTTGGAGTAAAAGGATACATTCTAACAGGAGTGACACTAAATATTCTTTCATCAAGTTACAAAAAGTTACAAATTAGATTACGACTCCTACATCTGATAGTAGAAACAATGATTGCTACCAACTTTCCAAGTCATTCATGATTATAGGTGAGAACAATGGAGACTATCCTCTTGAATTCGTGAGGAAGGGCGTTAAGAGTTTGATTCTATGGATATCTTCAACGAAGATAAAGTGCATGCCGTAGTGGATGACTCACCTTAAGTATGATCAACTGCCAGACTACTTTGAGAACCGTTGGTGCTTTAACTTTTGGGACATGAAAATCAGAATCCCCGTGTTGAATGAATGGCACAATGAGTTAAATGACACGAAACACAAGATGTATGTTGAATCTTTCTACATATTCACTTGGGATCAAGGAATCATCACATCAAAATAATAATGCTTGTGGGCAAGCATTTTCCAATAGGGGGAGACTGTAATGTCCCCAATTCAGGCATTGAAAATACAATTAAAATAAATTTTAATTAAAGATTGAAATTTATTATGCATAGCGATCATATTGAAGATGGTGATGACTCATCATTCACTGCCACCATGGGTTAGTGATAAAGGAGTTCATAATGCCATCATCCTGCATGCATCCATCCATGACACCATCATACATCCCACCATATACCTATGCATAATAGTTATCACTGTCATACATACATATATAGTAGCCATATAACCATGTCATGCATAAATACATCTAGATTGATGTAATTGCATCCATAGCATGATCATGCCATCTCAATATAACATCGGCCTGCATATAGAATTACATCATAATTGCATTGCCAAATAATCACATTTCCTCGTATAGTCACAATTGCATTATCTCATAATCATAAACTGCATAGTCATAATTGCATCATCTACATAGTTACATTACTTCATAATATAATCACATTACATTATTGTGTGCTTCCACACTTAGCCGCTTCTCATACTAATGGCATTTGTCATTGCATTATCGTGTAATTCCACACTTAGCCGATTCTCATACTAATCAGACTTGTCTTAATAATGTATAACCAACACATGATTAATGGTAATGATAGTAATCATTCTGATTATTACGATGATTAAGTGAGTCTTCATTATTAATATGATGAGAGGTGACTATTCCCTCGTGCCTCTTCCATATATGGGGCATGCTTATAATGGAGATCGTATCAATTGCAAGAGGATCGAATATAGAACTCAGAAATATATTTACAGAGACAACTTCCTTGTTTTGCACATAGAGATAAAGATAACTCAGATACATGTGCAATACCGCATTGTTATTGTATCAAATAATCTCTACATTGCATGTAATTCATTATACATCAGAGACAACATTGTCATCATATCAGACAACCTGTATATCAACGTGGATCTATTGTATATACCAGAGACAACATTTCAGGTCATTGAGCATATATTTCATTGCAATATCAGATACAACCCTTGTAAATTGTGATCAATTTTATGCAATTATCCTCTTATTTTGGCAGCATATGCTTTTGGAATTAATAATCATTTACTATCAGATATCTTTCATTGTAAATTGAGCATCAAGTAAGCATTATTTTTTTGATCAATAAAAATATGATTTTATTAATAGAGAAATAAAGGTTTACATAGGATTTGCAATAAGATCATCAAACGATAACCAAAACGATGACCAACCATCCATACAACTATCTTCAACTAAGTAAGCAGACATCATATTCTAACTCCTATCATCTAAATATACATCACTTTAGCAAAGTCTAAACAAAGCCTTAATAATGGCTTCACTACCAAAAACCAAAGCATAATGCTTCAGACACATAATGGTTACCTCGATCGACCTCAATCATCTCGGCTGTCCGCCTGAGTTCGCAACCGTCCGTGCTCATTCATTCACTCCGTTGATGCTAGGAGAGGAGGGCACCACTGCCCTTCAGTCACAATCCACCGGCAACCAAAAACAACCCACGCTTCAAACACCATCTTCGATCAAAATTCCAAAAACCCCAAAAAGATTCCATGTGCTTCATTACAAATCATAGATGTTGGCGACGTTTCATGACGCTTCTGGTGCGAATTTTCCTTGGGATCACAGCAGAGAAAATCCTAGGAATTTCTGCAGCAAGCCTTTCATGGTCCCAAATTGCCTGCTTCAGCTTACCCCAGGCCGTGGTAATATGCGCCCTACAGGTTCCCTTGTCCACCTTCCCCCACCATCGCACAAAAGGCACTAAGCCATAGACCTTTGCTTCCTCTTCATCTTCAAAACATTTTGAAAAGTCAGACCCAATTCTTGGGATTGCCCACTCCAAAATGGAGTCCAATCCAAGTAGCATATCCTCCTCAAATAAACTGGAAACCACTCGCTTTACCATCGCCGTTTCTTCACCTATTTCTAACCCCCATGCTATAATCATTGAGATTATATCCACATTCACCCTCCATTTCCTTTTCCTCTCCATATATTGCCTTATAATAACACCAAGAACCGCATCTATCACAACTTCATCCTTGATTTTTAATAGACCCGTCAGCCTTTCTCTTCTAACCGGGCCTTTGAAACCCTTCTGTTGCTTTTCCGTGTCTACCGAAAATGTCGCCTCCATTTCACAGAAAAAAGAAACTACTTTGCAACTTACATGCGACTCACTACTCTACCCAGCTGGACCAGAGTGGCGTCTCAAGCATTTCACTTCTCCATTTAAACACTTCATGGCTCACCTTTCCACCATCCATAATGATGGTCGCTATAAATTTGCACCAGCGCCTTTCAAATCAATTCAGCGAAGGAAATAATAATGATGACATCACCTGTCCTCACACATGCTCAATCATCTTTAAGAACATGGAAACCGTGAACTTAAAATTTTCCTTCATCATTACAAAACACCCATCCGAGCACCACAACAATAGAGTATGGAAAGAGGGTTAAAACACACACATTAAGACACCCAAGCCGGAAAAAGCACATGGCCAAAATCATATTAGAAATCATGCTGTAGGGATCGCAAGTCCTCCAACCTTATTTCATTCACCTTAACCAAAGTTAATGCCTATTTTGATAAGACATCAGCCTCCATATTGCCACTCCTCACATGACCTATTTTGAACTCCTCAAATGAAAACAACAACTCTCTGATTGCAAAAATAATACTCTGTAGATGCCAAGCATTTGTATCACCTTTTTGAATAGCCTGCACAATAACTTGAGTCACCTTCAAGATGAACCTTATGCACATTAAGCTTTCTCCCAACATAGAGAGCAAGTAGGGCGGCTTTTACTTCCGCTATGTTATTTGTTCCATCTTTCAATTTTTGGGCTGCAAAGATCAAGCCAATCACAAGCAATGACACCAGCACCAGAGGGACCAGGGTTCCCTTTCGCAGTCCCATCAAAATTGAGTTTTATCCAACCACACTCAGGCAGTGCCCATCTAACCTCATCCTTTCCTATTTCATGAGCAGATTTTAGCTTCCCATTGTTTCCAAATCTAATCCTGATACCAGGCCATGCTGTTTGAACAAACTTATCCTCTGTAGTATAGGGAACACTCGAATTAAGATGTGCTGTAGCAGCTCCCAACACCTCTTCAATTGATGTATTAATCCTAGCCTTGATCCTATCAAGTAATTCTACCTTACCTTGAAAAATTCTTCGATTGCACTCCTTCCATACTTCCCAAACCACAATTGAAGGACTAATCTGCCACAATTGAGGGACTAATTGATGTTTTGGATAATGGATATAGATACGATACTCCTGGATATGGCATGGTATTTATATACAAGCGCATATTTGGAGTGTATCCAATGTGTCTGGATATGGTACCATACTGTCTGCTTCCGATGCCTATTCAGTTTAGCATAATGAAAAAACATTAAAACTTACTAAACAAACATAATATAATAAACTAAATGTAATTATATATTTTTAGTGTTATGATCTATGCTTTTAGATGTATAGTTAATTGTATATACGCGTATTTTGGTAATTGCCTATCCAATACTATCTGTATTAGGGTGTCTTGAAAATTTGCTGCATCTATATCCAATACCGTATCTGGTTCCAGCCAACTCTACTTTCAAGTGTTATTTTATCTGGTTGTTGTGCTTTGGTTTCTGCTCACCCATATATTTCCTTCCATCATCTTGAAAATGCCTTAATTGCACCCAGAAGGAATAATCTGGATCATTAAATGCTTCTGCACGTCAGAAGTTAGAACTAACAGACTGCTAACATATCAATCCACAAATAACTTGTAATTAGATAGCCTGTTGCCTATAACAGAACAGAGGATTACACAAAACCTTTTGCACATTGCTTATGTGTGAGATAGACAAGAACTGGAACCCTTGCAAATGTATCTACTAATCTATTTGCTCATATGGTAAAGGCTGGTTTTATGAGGCCATTCTGGAATTAAAATACTTGAACCCTATCAGTTACACACAGAAACTAACCCAATTCTGATTTGATTTTTGCAGTCCTGCATTCACCTTTGGCAAATTTTGATTTAAGTGACATACTTTAAAGTTTGAAGGTTCTGATATGAAATAAAATTAATGCAAAAAAAACTCTTATCCAGGTCTTGTTTCATCAATAATCAAAACAGATTAAAGGAAAATATGGAGACATTTTTAAAATTTACTTGCTCAGATTGGTCGAATAGTTTGGTAAATACACTTGTTTGTGGTAATATCCTCCTACTTATTATTTGTTTTTTATAGCAACGTTGTGTGTTGGAGGTAGCATATAATATAATGATAATCAAAATTTGCATGACACACATTACAGGCATAATTCAGATCTCAAATATTGTATTTTAATGCTCTTAAAATATCCAATGGAAAAGCCTCCAACACACAACGTTACTATAAAAAACAAATAATAAGTAGGAGGATACTACCACAAACAAGTGTTTGGTAATACATTTGTTTGTGGTAATATCCTCCTACTTATTATTTGTTTTTTATAGTAATGTTGTGTTGGAGGTTTGTCAATTGCATATTTTAAGAGCATTAGTATACAATATTTGTGATCTGAATTATGCCTGTAATGTGTTTCATGCAAATTTTGATTATCATTATATTATATGCTTGTTTTTTAATATAATTTACAATTTTATAAAAAGTGTTCGTCATCTCAAAATTCAAAAACATCCCATTTCTTATTGAGACTTTGTTTTTATTTTTTGTTTGTATAGTAAGAGCATGAATTTAATATGATTGCAGACATGTCCCTTTATATTTGGAATGGGCTCCAGAGACTATCCTCAGCTCAAAGCCAAGGACATCTAGTGAACTGCAAAAAGTTCCAGCAGTTGGTGCATCTGAAGACAAGAGAACTATTGTGGAGCAACAACGTATTGGTATACCGAACGAAGATATTGAGTTTGATGGCGAAGAGGTTTGTTTATCTTCAATGTTCATTGAGTACCAGTCTACCAGATGCATTCTTTTATGTTTTCTCAATCTTTTATACATGGCACGCTCATTTTGCATGTGCTTAGTTGTCAAATGATTTTTATTAGATTTGTACTTGTTCTTGTTCTTTAGGTGTCACTATAATACTTATAGTAGATTTTTGAGTTTTAAAATTATTTGATTCTTGTAGTGTTAGTCAAATTTGCTTGTATTGTTTCTACAAAGTCAAACACAATTGAATTCTACCAATATGATGAACTGTAATGTCCATAAAAACACCATGGACATAACCAAACAAAATCCAACTAGCAATCTTTTTCTTGTTAATCTATGCATGCCACAAGGCAACAACACACTTCACAACACAGAGAAATGTTTCAACGAATGACCACAAAGATTGATAGGATGAATATGAAGGGATGATGATGGCACACATCCCCATTTGGCACTCTTGACATTGTAGAAGTAGAAAGCTATAAAGGGAGAAGCTATCAACAAATGCTGGACGTAAAGAACAACACTATGGTAACCAAATGCTTAACGTTACGTTCCCTTTGCACACAGAGGTCATAAGTAGACCCTTAGCCTATTATTTCATTTCCTATAGGCTAATGGGAATGTGCAAGGGAAATAATTTAATAATTTAACATAACTTGTCAAAATAGTAACTTTAAGTTATATTCATAAAAGTGCAACTTAAAATTTTATTATTTAGAAGGTTGTTTTAAAAGAGTGACCAAAAGTGATGCTAGGTTTGGGGTCTAATAAAAAGGTATGGTTTCTAGGAGACTAGTACCGGTACCGATACATATGTTTTTGAAAAATAGGAGACGGGATTTACTTGGTGACACCATTTTTTAATATAATTTTAGTAATATTTCAATTTGCTTACATTAAAATTGAAAACGTAGAAATGGATAACGTAGAAGTCTTTTGTGTTGCTTCAAACACATGATGACTCGAAGTGTTTCCCAGACTTGTCTAGGGTTGAAAGTGTTGATGGGGACTCTATTTTGCCCTGTTGTGATTTTTAAATGGCTGCACTAAATATTACTAAACAAATTGTTAATCTATGTAAAAAGAGCCATTATAATGAATATAATAATAAATATATAAAAATAAATTGGAAAATTTAAATGATATTAAAATTATCAATAATGTAAAATCAAAACTAAATATATTAAAATATTAAATTTTATTTTTAAAAATTTAAATGAATATGAAAATTAAATATACAAAATAAATGTCACATTGTAAAATTAAAATATTAAATTTTATATACATATGAAATAATAATAGTAATAATTAAAAACCTAGAAAACAAAAATAAAGTCTACGTTGATACTCTAGGATCTTGGTCTGGCGAAAAAGAGAGAGCTTTCATCACAAGCCCAGAAGAACAGCGTGGAACACATGAAAAGGTCAGCAAAAATGCCATAGACAATCATTTGTGGGGAATCATTGTCTTGATGACACTATTGCTCCATGTAGACGAATTCTCCTCCATGACAAGTCGTGTTTTAGAGTGTGACCAAAGACTACACAGTGAAATAGAAACAAAACAAAACCTATAATAGTGATGGGAAACTAAAGGAAAGGTTGGTGGGACGTTTCCTGCGAGTAGGAATATCTCTGCATGTGTTTTGAATATGAGAAACATGTCCTAGTGTATGAGACACATCGTGGGGGGTTGGAGATGTGTCTCCTTGCAATAATGTAAAAGAGTAATGCTTTTTATAAAGATTCTTCTAATCACTTTCTTTTTATCGCTTTTATAAATATTTTTTGCTCGACGATGAAAAACCTTTTGCAAAGAATGGATTTGAGGACGCAAAGCTTCCTATTTGAATAATTCCATCTGGAATTAGCATTCCGCTGAACAGATGTAGAGTTCTTTCAGTTTTAGTTATTCTTGTGCTGAACAGATGTCAAGTTCTTCCACTTTTAGTTATTCTCATTAAGAATTTTAGAAGCATGTTTTTGATTGGTGAAGTTATTTGCATTTGATTATAATGATTTCAAATTATTTATTTGGTTGAGATTTTAATGTGAAATCCTCAATTATTATATTGTGCCTTTGCCTTGGCTGCCTGTACCTCTTATTGTCGTTAATAATCATGAAAAGTTTTGATTAACATTTTTGAGAGGCGTGCCTTCTAAAGCAAAGGTTTGTTGTACTTACTAAAGGGGGACGTGAGACTTTTATATAACATAATTTCCTTTTTTGGTCATTTCATATGAATTTATGCAAGCTGCCACTCATTGTGTAAGGCTGTGACTCATATTTGAGACAATAAAATAAAAAAAAGTTGCAGCACCAAATGAATCGTGATTATCACTTCTTCCTCGACCATCATATATAAGGGATTCACCCAATACTCTTGGAAAATGTAAATGTCATAAGAGAGATCATTTGGGTTTATGAAAGTGCTTAGATTATTATTTATTTTTGGAATTTTCTTATATTATTGGAGCAGATGGACATCTTTCACTTATGATTATAATGCTTTCTAGTTTTATTTTTGCTGACCAACAATAATAAAATATTCCTGTTATTGCATTGTATTTTTTTGTGTGATTTACTGCCATAAATATCTTCAATTTAGAAGTTACTCTAAATATTGTAAGTCTAGATGGCTATGCTCTCATGACATTATAAATTGCTTGAGTTTTTACCAATAATTTGTGGTTCTTTGTCAAATTTAGTATCTCTAAATTGTTTTGGAAGGCTTTCCGCTAAAACCAGTTTTATTCTTTTTCTAGCTTTAGTATGCATTTCATTTTGAAGGCTTGCTGCCAAAATAAGTATTTTACTACTTCCAGTATTTGCAAAGAATGTAATATTGATTCATGCAGCTTGCTACCAATAAGAATTTTATTATGATATCATATTAACCCTTTCACTGTATGCTCTCTCCTTGCCCACACCAGGATCTTGGTGATCAAAAGGTGTTAGGTTGCATGCTCGTTCATTGTGAAATTGCAAAAAGTAGAAAAAACTCTAGTTTGAGACATTACACACAGCCAAGGATGTTGCACAACCAAGGATGCTAAATGATAGTGAAGGGCTAAAGTTGAAAAGAGACCAAGTACCCTAAGCAAAAAGAAGGTAAATGATTATCTTAGACATTGTGTTTGGTGGGGACACATCCTCGACCCTTAAACCCATGTCGCTATCCCCAATGTTGTTTCGAGGATGGTGGGTCAGCAAGGAATGCCGTTGTTATCCTTGTCAAATTTGCAAAACAATAACTTTTCAAAAAATGGAAGAGAAACTGAGGAAATATACAAGGACCTTCTAGCCATCCCCGAGGTGGTTGGGGATTCTAGAGTTGATCCTCAACCATCTCGAGGATGGTCAAATGTCTTTAATGCCAAAATTATATTTCACAATGTTTTAATAAAATATGGCACTTGGCCAAATATAATTGGTTGTAAAAGGGGTGCGGGGGTCCCAAAATCCTCCCACTCCACTTATTTGACCTAAATCAATTAAGAATAATATCGTGTAAATTTTCAAGTATTTTGTTGCACTACTATTGTTTATTGGAGAGGATTTGAGGGCCAGGGAATCAAAATGTGCTCCCATGGTATAAAGCACAGAGTTGGATTCAGTTTGTTATAATATATTAGTTCCAACCTCCAAGTAAACACATTTACCTAGTTGCCACTTATAATATTGATTCAGTCATTTAGTGATATTAGATATTGATATATTATATCCAATATCAATATTTAAAGTTAGTTTGATTAAGCATTAAGCATTAAGAATTATTATTTTTTATTGCTTCTAACACTTATTATTTAAGGTTTGCCTACTCTAGTTTGCACATTGTGACAATGTGAATAAGATGGGCAGTGATGAAGCAAATAGAATGGATGTCATTTAAAAACATTGCCAAGGGTCAATTTTTGGCATCCTTCCATTCGTAAAAAAAGAATGGACACCCCTCTTTCTTTGCATGAATTTGTTATGGGCTTCAATGAATCTTCTACAAGCTTTATCTCATTAGTGCTTGCCAATCTAATGAGTGAGCAACATTGAAAGACACCCTTTTGGAGCCCTTTTAAGTTTTCTCACTAGTTCTTGCTAATACGGTGAGCAAATAATATGAAAGGTAAACCTTTTACATCAATGCATCTTGCAATGTATTGATTGGCCGCTTCTTGGGATTCATGTGAAATGCTATTTCCAATGGTCTCTTTGTTCTCTTATGTGAAGTGGTCTCTTCTTGAGGTGTGGTAAAAAAATGGGCGACTTTATCGAAACTTTAAGAATAGATGGGGAAGGAGGTGGCCTCATTGCTTGGGATCTTTCGCTTTGCCAAAGGACAACCTATTCTATAGACTACTACTTGATCTACTTGCTCCTACTTTTAATATATTATTTGCTTGGGAAAGCTTTGAGGCCCATTCTAGGAATTCCACACATGTGATTTTCATTTTTCACTCGATTGTTTGAGTTCGTAAGCCTTACATCACACCCACCACAAACCCAAACATATCCTGCACTATAAGAGGTCTTGGCGAGACTGTTGATGTCATGTCCCCCTTTTCCAAAAATTAATACTTATTAAAATAGTAAATGTTCTGTTGATGTTTTGTAGCTTCTGTCGGATAAATCCTATGAGACTATTGAAAATATATATATATATATATATATATATATATTATGTGAGATATAATATATATAGATATATATCTAAAATGGTTTTAGGATAAATTAATATAATAATGATTCAAAGATATTACATGTGTGTGTGTATATATATATGTGTGTGTGTAGTTACATAATCAATTGTCATTATATTAATCTCATAACCTGAAGGGACAAGTCTCTCCTATCCTCATTTTCAATATAAATGAAAGAGATTGCTGCATTTGGAAAACACATACAACATAGAGTGCTATTACATTTTCTGCTATCCTAAAACTTAACATGGTATCAGAGCCATACTACAAATGTAAGAGAGTAGTTTGTTGATGGTGAATGTGTGACTGTCTCAGAAAATACAGTCTCAGTACAGGGACATATCTCACAAACACACTGTGTTGGATTTTGCTGAATTTTCGATATGTTGGTGATAAACAAATTGCGAAGAATCTCACCGGAGCGATTGGAGAGAAAGTGTCGGGTTCAAAAGTTACGACCGATTGTGTACTGGTCTATGTGAAATTCTTGAAAGCGGCTTTCATTAAAGAGATTAATTTGTTATGATCGTGGTCAAGCATTAACAAAGAAGCACGTATTCAAGGAAGGGTGTCTCTTTCTAGAAATCAAGCATTAATTATAGTGTCACCTCTCTTGGAGCAATCAAGTCATTTCACAAGAAGACATGAGAATTGTTCAATGATATAAGAGTGGGAATTGTACATTGTGGGGGGGAATAATAACCAATGTTATATTTCCATTTGAACCATCCTTAGTGGGGAGATAATTCAAAGGGGAGATGTATCTCAAATAATCTGAGGTGTTTTCTGATTTTATGTATATGGACCTTCATTGAAGCAACTTGTGTCAAGGATGTTGATGGGCAAATAAGTATCTATTATCCTTGAATATTACATTTATCTACTCATTGTAGTTTTCTCTTTCATCTATATTTCTATACGTACTATAAGATTATTTGCCTTGATCTTTTCCGGGGATGCTCTTGCAGGAAAAAAAGATTGATATCAGATTCAGAGAGAGTCTGACACTTCAGAGGTAACTTTGGACGAGGAGCTTAGAAGATTGATATCAGATTCAGAGGTAGTTTGACAGTTTATCTTAAGCAATCTTGGATGAAAAGATCAACAGATTGATATCTTCTCAATGAGTTCTTCTCTGTGAGAGAAGTTCAAGGTGAAATCCCTTGTTTCCACCCTTTGCGCTGAGGCATGGTGGATGTCATATGTGTGACTCCATATTTTAATGGGCCTATCCCTTGTGTAAATCATGAGGAAGTGACGACTTCCAAATGATTATCACTTGTATTTGTTAAAGTTATTGGAAGGTGACGATCTTACAATAACTTGATCTTCTATCACGATAGACATCTTATGATGGCTGAAACATATCATGATAGATGATATGAATATTCCTATGGTAAGTGCACATTACCTATGGACATTTGTTGAGTACTTGGTGGACATCACGAGACTTGATGTTGGTAGGCCATTACTCTGAGCACTTGGTGAATATCATGCGACTTGATATTTTGTAGGCCAATGCTCCCAATTACATGAGATGATATCTTTATAAACTTTTGAGTACTTGGTGGACATCATGAGACTTGATGTTGGTAGGCCATTACTTTGAGCACTTGGTGAATATCATGCGACTTGATATTCTACATGCCAATGCTCCCAATATCATGAGATGACATCTTTATAAACTTTTGAGTACTTGGTGGACATCATGAGAATTGATGTTGGTAGGCCATTACTCTGAGTATTTGGAGAATATCATGCGATTTGATATTCTATGACCAATACTCCCAATATCATAAGATGATATTTTTATGATTCTATGAGTTATGGTGAATATTATGAGACTTGATATTCCTAGTCAAACCATATCTCTGATATTACAATAATGTGATATCAAAATAAAACTTTCATAATTAACTTTGTGTTGCTCTCTTGGATGGATTTTATCCTCCCTAGCTAAGAGGGAGTGTTGATGTTTTGTAGCTTTTGTCAGATAAATCCTATGAGGCTATTGTGTTAATGTTTTGGCCTTTACGACAAAGATCAATCCATTGAACAAAGTGGCAATAATAATAATTAATATATTGGATATATTATTGATATATTTAATTATGATAAAATCGGTTGGATAATAATAATAAATATAAAAGGTTATATTTATTATTAAGGATTGATTTTAATA
>MU223089.1:5916335-5952929 GCA_018584345.1 Thuja plicata
AAAACACTTGTAATCATAGCATCATGAATCATGATCATACCATCATATACTTCAAGTGCAAGTTCAACATCAAAGATTCAAGAATCAAAACATTAAAATTAAATCATAACATCAGTTCAAGTATCATGGTTTGAAGTTCAACTAATGGATTAATAAAAAATTGATATTCTTCTTCTTCATCATCATCATCATCATCATCATCATCATCTTCTATATGGAGCCTAATAAGACTCGAAGGTTAATTTTTCCCCACTTTTATTGGCGCGGTTTCCACCCCAAATTATTTTATGAAGGCATCGAGAGTTATTTTTCAGCTCCATAAGACATCAAATCATAAATGTATGTAAGATGAAGATCCATGAAACGTATGTCTATTAGTATTGGATAGTTGCATCCATTGGTCGTTAAGAGAGATATCTTTCCAAATCGCACCTCGCTATGAACATTTATTTTCATACATATCTTATCTTCTATATTAGTTTCATACATAAGAGACATCTTTTATTTGAATTTTCTTAATTGCCGATTCATGCCAGTTCACGCATGTGGTTCAGGCGATTTTTTGGATGAATCGCCTGGATCGGCGATTCATGCCAAAAAACCGCCGATTTGATTCACCGGCTCCAAAAAAATCGGGGAGGGTGAACCGAATCGCTGAACCGGCGATTCAGTGGCGATTCTCGTTACTATGGTTATAACACAAGTGCGATTAATATATCAAAGAATCCTGTGATGCACCCCCTAACCAAACACATTCCAATCAAATATCATTTCTTAAAGGATAAAGTGGCAAACCAACAAGTAAAGTTAGAGTATATTACTGCGGAGGAACATACAACAAAACTTCTTCACAAAGGCTCTTCCAAAACAGACTTTTGAGTACCTAAGAAAAAGTTAGGGTTGATATCCTCTTCATCTAGTCATCAATGAGATAATTATGTAGAGGGAACTCATCATTGCATCATCTTTTAGCTCTGAGGATTTCTTTGCCATTGATGTCAAAGTAGAGAAAGGGGGAGCACTATTTTCATAGGCCATTTCTATGCAAGGTTGCCATCAATGACAAAGGGGGAGATTGTTGGAATTATTGTTGTCATTGATGTCAAAGGAGATACTTTATTAAAGACAAAAGAGTGTTAATTGACTGGAGATATTTTGCCGTGATTAAAAGTTATGTCATAAGGAAATATTGGCTGACCTAATCCTAGTTTTGGCACCCAAGTTGTTTAAAAGGAAATGCTGGGAAATCTGATCCTAGTTTTGGTGCCCAAATTGTTCAAAATTTACTTTAATATTTTTTGAGGGATGTTAAAATTTGGCTGACCCTCCTAGGGTGATTGCCCCTCTTGGGGAAAATAAAATAAATTAATTGTTTCTAAATCTGGCCAACCTCCTTTATGGGTACCCCTCCTCCTTTTATGGGTACCCCTCTTGGGTGCAGATGTTTAGTGTGAGGTTTAAAATAAGGATGTGATATCCCCAAACTCTTAACAAGTGCATTTTTTATAAGTTGGCAAGAAATAGCAAACCTTGTCTTGTGTACATAATTTGTATTTCTAAGTTAAAATAAGACCAAACCAGATTATGATTTGTGATTACTTGAGTGATTGATGTGCTTAGGCAATCACCATGCCATTAACCCTTCATATATCCAACATGATTCTGATGCAATTTATGAGTGACCAGCATGATCACTTATGAATGCCACCATATCTTACTGCATATATGTGGGATTGGTGACATAATGGTCGGCCGAGACCATCCATCATCATGGAACCATCTATCATAGCTGCATTTCAATATATTGCATCCATCCATTACATTGGCATATATCACATTTTATTCCCTCCATCCCATGGTAATTCATAAAAGCACTCAAGTTCCTCATCATTTCATGGTTCCACATACATTACATTCTTTACATAATTACACTTGCAGTCATATATGCATACAAGCATGTGTCATATCCCTACATTTGCATCACCCTCATTCCATAAACACACCTGCATAGCCATCATCTATTCATAATGGTATGCCACGTATCCCTTACTAAATTCCATTCCACAAACACAACATTACATCTTTCCTCAATGCCTTCATTAAATATCATGAACGGATTCTTATATTAATTGCCCCTTAATGCACCAATTATTATAACAATCGATTGGTTGAATCTATGATTGTATTAATTGGCCAGGATCGTTATGTTTTGTTAAGACAATAATCATACCGATTATGAATCGGTTGGGAAAGGGGACTATTCAAACACACCACTTCATCTTTGATCGCATATATATTAAGATGCATGCCTCATTCTCTCAGGAATTGAATTAGAGAATTGTATAACCCTTTCTTATCCGTTAATGATTGCTCTGCTAAGAGTGTTTCACCTTTCGGCAGTTTGGTGCAAGAAGATAAAGTTATAATCAGAAACAACATCCCAGAGCATACTTCTATTGTTACATCAGACAGCCCATATATTCGTATGTACCACATTCAATTGAGCATATAAATATTGCTATACCAAACACAGCCAGTGGACATTGTTGCATATATTTATATTTCACTATCAGAGACGGCAACCAAATTAGTTGAGAGATACATCATCCATTGCATATAATTATCGCTTATCAGGAACAGCAGCATATTTTTTAAAATACATTGATTGCTTCTACAATTGATCAGATCACAGCGTTGCAACTATCATCAGCATTGTTTTCATAATCTGCAGTAATACACATTGTATATAAAATCAGTTTATGAAATTGAACTTCATTCTTGTTAGAAATACTAAATTATCATAGATCAATTGCTTAAGCCATCACAAGTTCACATAGTTCGTTAAGGATTGTGGAAAAAGACTATAGTGTCCTGGATTGAGGAAAAAGGGGACATTACATAGGAAAATCGGTGGCATAAGTGATAAGCAATTCACAAATATCAGTCTATACATGAGCAGATTTGAAGCACATTGGAGCAGATTTATTAAGCATATTGGAGCAGATTTATGAAGCATAAGTGGGCAGATTTATAAAGTATATTGGAGCAGATCCAGATCAGAATTATAAGCAAATCTGCAGAAGATTTTTGAACAGAAGTTGTAGAATATTCATGAGAAAAAGTTAAGGCAGATTTGTAGCAGATTTTTAAGGAGAAAAATTCTATGGAAGAGTAAGATGGTGTTGTTAGAGGTTGGTGTCTCTCAATAGAAGAGATTGGTGTCTAGTAGATTGGTGTGGACAGAATTTGTAAGAGAAGTTTTTATATAAGCAAATCCTTTTACCTTGGTTTTCTCGCGAGAGGGTTTCCACATAAATCTTGTGTTCCTCTCGTGTTTTTATTTGTTGATATTGGGCAATTGATATTATTGTGGTTGTTGGTTCGAAAAAGCTAAAAAATTGTCCTATCACCACCCCCCACCTCCTCTCAATATAAGCTAATGCTTATCAAAAGGGTAATGCATGAACCACATAAAAAGTTTTGTAACTGAAATGACGCCTGATTATGAATTTCATGGCACATGAATTGTTGTTATAATTTTCATAGGGAAAATAACATACAAGTATGATGTACCAAAGTCACAGATGACAATAAGATCAATAATTTCAAATGAAAGTACCTTGAAATCAGGTTACAAGTGTGCATACATGAACCTACCTAAAGCAAGGAGATTGTAAGATATTGGTGTTCTGAAACAGAAGAGAATAGACAGCCTGTAATCATACTTTAGGCCCCTTCCGCTGGCTGATCATTACCTCCAGCTACAGCAGCTCAATCAAACATTCTTCCAGCAGATGTAACCATGTAATAACCCTCACTGTCTCAACTCAATTTTTACAAACTTTTTCACTCGTTCAACTACTAAGACATTCTGTCAAACAGCTTGCTTGCTATGAATGGGAGTCAACTTCTGTTTCAGATTTGCTTTATATTGTGTGAAGAGAGACATGAATTGCAAGCCAAAGGACCATTACATTTGCCCAACCTTGTCACTTAAATAGTTAAATGCAATTATTTTCTGAATAATACAATATCCTTATTTGTTGTTTTAATCTTCCAGTTTGCAGGTTTAATGCCCATGGACGTTTGAATTTTCATCATGGATTAGGATGTGGTACAAAATATGCATGTATTCATAGTGCAAGAGAACCAAAATAATAATATTCTAGAATTGAAATCAGATAACAGAGATACAAGTATAATTGATTGCTGGCCTCAAATACAAATGATGTCTTGAATAATACGTAGATGGAAAACATCAGCAAATATTAAGACTCCTACAGCTCCATTCACCTTGACATTCCCTAATCTCCAGGTGCTTCAGATCTCCTGAATTCACACCCAGCGATCACAATAAATCATGTCACTTTCTATAATTTCATGAGCATTATTAGAGCCGACACTAAGTGATACAATCAACCTCTACTTCAAAATAAAATATTTCAATTAAATCTCTTTATTACAGCCTTCAACGGGTTCCACCATATCATTCACGGTAATATGATTTTACAAATTACTTAAGCTATACAGTTGAAAAGTATGGGGCCCACTCAATAATATAATCGCTCAAATATTTGAGGCTGCGATAATAATGATCTCTCCATTACATATTTGCTCAAATAAACATTTCTTACAATATATTAATCGATGCTCTTTGACTTCCAGGAATGTACTTTCTCGTCCAGTGTGTGCAACCTTTTTCGCTTTGATGATGAGTCCATTGAACTATGATTTATGCTCATCAATTCAGGCTTTGACCAATAATAGGAACACCCAACATGAACAATAGAGTCTGTAAATATCTTTTCCCTGTGAAACTTCCTGTAAGTTCACTGTGAAATGTCTGATTGGCACTTCTAATTGGAAACCAGGTTTTTGTCCAATCTCCAAATTCTTGAGGGTTTCTGTCCTCAGAACCTTAACCTGTTAAACAAGCTCTCCCAAATCTTCAATAAAATATTTCATGAATGATTTCTTTGTTCCAAGCCTTGCCTTTTATAATTTATTCTCGGCAATTCTTTTGGCAACTACTAAATCAAAATAATAAAATTTAGTCATAAAGTGATTTATTATTTATATTTTACTTTTAACCAAGAAATCACATTATTTAAATAATTATTAGTTAAATATTAGTTGTCTTAAATAATTTAAGACAAATAAATAAATAAATAATTTAATTTAGCATAGCTGCTAAAAAGGGGACATTACAAGTCCTACCATCCTAAGATTCCTTGCCCTAAAGCAATCTGCACCTGTAAACCAACCCAAGTGCCATCTGCATTTGTACACCACCACAACCTATAGGTCAACAAATTCTAGGATCTCATAACAATCTCAGAAGTTTTTCACCAAGAATCTGCTGGGCTACTTTGATATAGTTGAACTCTGCAATATGATCAATCTGTAGTTCTCCATTGATCATACTAATTCTCGGAATTCAAACCTGAAAATTGTCCTCAGCATATATCCTGAAGGAAAAATTATTAACATCGCTCATAAAATCACCAACATAAGTCACACCTCTGTCAACTCCATAAATCAACACATCATACGTGGTAGAAAGTTTTGAAGGCTCATAAACATAGGTTGCCCTTGGAATCTCACCATGTCGACATATTACAACCTCCATTAAAATGTCCAATTCACCTTGCTGAAACTCCTGCTGATATTGATCGTGCAATTGCAACCGCTGAACTTCCAATACATTATCAAGATCACCAAACTCAATCATGTAGGGATCGTCAATGTTGGTGTAGTCATGCAATTGGAAACTCATACGGTACCATGCTAAAATCTGAAAATTTGTCATACCTTGAATCAATAAAAGAAATAGATGTACCTTCTGTGTCATCCTAGAAGTCTTTGTCTGCATCAGCAAAAACTGTAGACTCATTAGCAACTACCTCAATCTGTGAACCAACATCACTCATAGTCATTTCAAAAGCATGATGACTTGGATTGCTCATTCCCTCATGTGAGCTAGCATGTGAAAGATCTAAGTGTCCATGTTGTTGCTTGATCTTTTGAAGATTCTGTTTTGCTAGAGAAGCTATCGTCTTAGCGTGCTTAGCTTTTTCCATCCACTCGACTTATTGCAGTGAAGTCCTCTCCACATCTTCAGTACTATCCATCAACTCCTTTGACTTTTTGTTCATTACCGATGTGTCATTGCATATTATAATTTCTTCAATCTGTTTTTGTTCATGCTCTTCACTTTTCTGATCTAAATTCTTTACTGGATGTTGTAACAATTCTTCCTTGTGGATTTCATCTATCCCTTCATCTATTAGCTGTATTTCTCTAATCCTTGAATTACCTTCATGTTCCTTCGGTGTAGTAGCAATAGCTGTCAAATTTTCTGCTTTGTATAAGGAATAGTGAGCCATACTTAGTTGCAAGCAAAGTTCATTAACTTCTTTTTCTTTGTCTTCAGCGAAGTTGATAGCAAGGTCCCTATCCCTGAGCAATTGCAAGTAATCTGATTTTGTCTTTTCTAATGCTTCTTTGATCATTTGCAGCTGTGCACTAGAAATTCCATTTGCAACTCCTTTATGCCTTTCCTCCGTTTGAGTTTTTCAATGTATTTACGAGTATTGTCAATTCTTGACAAAACTTGCACAATCTTCTCCTTTGTGACCACTAATTGTGCCTTCAAATCTTGTCCTGCCAAAATTCTCTATTTGTTCTCATTAAAGTGAGTAGAACTATCACACAACGAATCTTTTGCTTTGCTTCCATTTGTAAGAACAGTCTTTTCATCAAACACAATTGACTTACTTGATGATATCATATAATTCTCAAAAGTCGGAATAGCATTATGATCAAAATTCGTCTCTTCATTACACTTATCATTGATCAATATTGATTTCTAAACTACGCACATAAAAACTTGAGCACCCATTACCCGAACGTTGGATTCATTTCCATTGAAGTAGACTCTGTCATTCATGCCGAAATAGAACTGTGTTAGTTCTATCTTCTGCTTTGTTTTTCTAATCTTCCTTGGCTGACTTAGTGAGATTGGATTCTATTATCTCATCAACGCACACACATTTGTAATAGATGAAACACATGAGGATTCATTTTCATCCTCGTCAAAATCACAAATAATTTCCCCATCTTGTATTACTTTGCAAACTTCCTGAAATGAGCGTTTAAAACTTTAAGCATACCGGTACCCACAACATATTCTATATTGACACACTGTTGATTTGTGACATTTGAATAAGTAACAGGGCAATCTTTTTTGATTTCTCGTTCTGTATCTTTTTGTTCTTTAACATCCTTTCTATTTTACCAGTGTATAAGTGATTAGGCTCCCAAAGCCCTTTGCAGGAAAAACATAAATTTTGCCTTCGTAATTCGTTCTTGCTGCTATCATGATTTCTTATACTGGAAGAACCTTTTTCTTATTTCTTAACACTAAATAGAGACTTTACCCATTTAGGATGCTCACACACTTCTTTATGCAATCATTTTAAAGTCTTGCCAAAATTTTTCCAACTCTCAGGTGCCACATCGGGGAGTCACTGTAAATAGTAGTGGTCGGCCAAGAACTGTGGAGAACAACCCAAAAAACAAAAAATGCTACAAAGGGTGTTGCCACCAATTGAACACTACACTGCTGTCGGAAGCCAAGAAAACTAAAATCAAGCTCTCTAAGAACGTTGGAGTCCCCTAACCACCACCAATTAGCCTATGAGAACCCAAGAATAGGCTAAAGGGAAACAATAGTTGACTAGGTCTGAGAAGGGGACATCACACCCACATTCTATAATCTATTGTATGATGTTAACATACTTCCACCATTGTGAATTTGGGTTTGTCATAAAGCCATTGTAATCTCTATGGCAACAAGTTTTAAATTGAACAGTAAAACAAAACAAGAGATCATTTGTTAGAGAAAAAATGAAGAAATAAAAACCAAAATAAAAGAACAAACTTCTTCTCCAAAAATCTTCCTTTACAATCTCCTTGGTGGTGAATGTGCCCTTGCATATGCCTAGGAATCTAACCATTTTGGTACTTCCTATGATCAATATTTAGCTCTATTTGTATAAGGACAAGCAAGAATGAATGGATTTTGTCGTTTGCGTTTAAAATGATGTCAAATGAGTTTGTTGGTGTTTCAAATGGTTTAAACTACATTTTCAGTTAGGGCTCTTTTCTTTTCTTTCTTAGTCGAATTAGAAGTCAATAAAAGAAAAAAAAAATAAAAAATTAGCAAACAGCCTTTTTTTTACTTGTGGCTTCACCTCGGCTTGTCCTGGCTAAATCCAGGCCTATTTGAAGGACCTTGGATGACCCCATGGGAAAATTGACCTAGTACTTTGTTCGGGTTCAAACTAGACTTGGATCTGGGCTTGTATGCTGATGAATTGGTAACTTGGGAAAGTGAACCAGCTAGAATCTATCAAGTAGCCTGCTTAAGAATTGCAAAATGCTTTGCCTTGCTACTGCTTCAAGACTTTTGTATTGGATTTGATTGCTGGCAAGTCATTTGTGATGGAACTTTACTTCCCTTGTTGGCATCAATCTGATTAATATGATTGTGTTAATGGTATTTTTAAGGTGAGATTCTTACTGATGTTCACTTGATCAGAATTCCCTATATTTCTCTTGATCCTCAATTTTGTGCAATGTGTGACTAGTTAAATATAGTCTGCTGATGTTGGATTAACTTATGTAACATATGAATGAACATACTTTTTTCATTTTATTGCCATGAAAGCCTAATTGAAAACTTTTGCAATTATAGTTTTAGGCTTTGTTCATCTTTTGGGATGGCTGCTTGAATAGATAAATTCAACATTCTCTGCGCCTTATACATGTGGAAACTTAAATTGAGGCTTTTGCCAATGTTTTTTGAACTTTTGATCATATTACTTCTTTGAGGTGCCAGCATTGACAAAACTGTGTTCACCATTTTTAATGTCTGATTATTGCAGGTGTCTAGATCTATTTTTGTTAAAAATCTCAACTTCAAAACTACAACAGTAGCCTTGCAAAAGCACTTTGAGCAGCATTTAGAGGATGGGCAACTACGAAAAGTGACGGTAATATCTAGTGCTTTATTAAAAAGGAATCACTATATTTGCTAAATCTACTATTCTTTTCTTTAATTAAGGTTTTAAGGTTTAAAACTTTTACTTGCAGATGAAAGGCGATCCTCCCAAGAAAGAGAACATGGGGTTTTGTTTTATTGAATTTGACACAGCTGAAACCACAAGAAATATTTGCAAGCTATTGCAGGTTGTCTACTTTCACCCTACTCTACTGCTAGGACTAATTGAAGCATATGCTTTTCTAATACTAATGGTTTCTGGAGGTTAGAACTTATATCTCCTAAACATAACGTCAATGTATTGATGTAGTCGTCATCTAGAAATTGATTTCAGTTTATAAATTTTATCTTAAATTTTTGTATTGATTTGTAGCAGGGAACTGTACTTGATGGACATGCCCTTTCTCTTCAAATTAGCCACCATAAAAAAGAAGTAAAAACAACGCATCAAAAGAATCTGGACAAGAACAAGAGTTCAACAAAGATTATTGTCAGAAACGTTGCCTTTGAAGCAACAAAGAAAGATTTGAGACAACTCTTCAATCCCTTTGGGCAGGTACTTTTCTCATTTTTTCTTTGTTCAAAGCTTTAAAAGAGCTTGAAACATAGATTCGGCATATTTGGAGATTGGAAAGTGGTAAATTAAACAAATCTCATAAAGCAAGAGTGTATTCCCAAAAAGAATGGAAACCACTAATGCCACTTGACAAATTATTTGTGGTATTTTCAAGTGGCTATAGTTGTAAAGAAATATTAACTAAACAAAACTGAATCATAAATCAAGAAAAAGTTTTCTCGTATGGCTGAAAATGAAGACATTATTTACTTGAACCTTTTCACATTTTTTTGTGGGAGTGTTCCGTGTTCATCCGAAATGGGATAAATGCCTTGTTTAAAACACAATGTGAAGCAAATTTAGTGCACAGGTTTTTTTGAATTAAATGAAATTTGTGCTTACCTAAATTAATATAAAAGTTGGATGCAACACTTAAGTATCTGTGATTAATACTGATATTTATTTTAACCATTGTAGAATGCTACTTATTTCGTCGATTTGTTTTATAGATTAAAAACTTACGGCTGCCAAAAAAGGTTGATGGAAGTCACAGGGGATTTGCGTTTATTGAATTCATCACAAAACAGGAGGCTGAGAATGCATTCAATGCACTCTCTAGTTCACATTTGTATGGCCGTCATTTGGTATGCATTTGTGCTATTTTATAATTCGAATTGAAAGTTGATGTGTTTAGAATAATATACACATTTGTAAGTTTGATATGCCAATTCAATAATTTCCCAATACCGTGTCCATAGGTTCTGGAGCAAGCACGAGAAGGTGAGAGTCTTAGTGAACTGAGAGCTCGGGTCGCATCACAATTTGTTGACGACAATGACATTGCTAATAGTGGGCGGTCCTCTAAACGAAGGAAAGGAATCGAATAAGTGGGAGTCAAATTATACTTAGCTACAAATTGTGTTATATGCGGCTTGTCCATGGGAGATTTGAGGATAGTTTTGTTAAGAAAGAATTTATCTTTTTAGTATTTTCATTGACTGCAAAAACTTGCAAATGTATTTCCATGTAGCCAATGGATGATTCAGAAAGCACATTGTTGTACCAGTGTATCAGAATTTTTTTGGCTTATTGTTCAATGTATAGTCTTTTAATGTTTGTTGTATGCATTTTGTATTTTTGAAAAATGAAGTCAGTTTAAAGTCAATATAGAATGCCCACTTTTATTTATTTATAAATCGGAAGACTTGAGTTGCACTCCGAGTTTGTATTTCTTGGATTGTTACTTGCTACGTTACTAACATGTAGTGCATACACTAATTAAATAGAAGTAATGACTTATTGGGTTGAGTAGAAGTGGAAACTTACATAAAGGTCTGAGAAATGGAAATTTCATTAAAACCTTCTGTTTAGTTTTAATAATTCATCAATCAGATTCTGTTTTAAGAGCAATTACCTTGGAGATAAAACATCTGAAAGTTTACTCTCATCCAAAACAATTTGTTTTTGGGCTATCCTGACTAAATCAGAGGAGGAATAACTGAGCTTTATTGTAGAAAATTTATTCTTGTAAGGAGATGCTTTGGACAATGGTTTCTAGTTTACGTCTTTCTGATATTTTGTGTTGATTCCTGATTGAAATCCAGTTTACATTCCTTTACAGCAGCTGTTGCCTAGGAAACTAATTAGATTTGCAAATATCACATACTGATATTTCTTCACCAGCATGCCAAAAAACCAGTCAACCAATTTTCCAGCTAAAATTACCCATGGTTGTTATTTAAAAAAGGGGACTGCAAGAATTTCACTGTCCACCAGAGGAAGTTGAGTAAGAGTATTACTTAAAAATGAACTCTGTTTGCAATATATGGGATCTTTTTTTGAAACCTGTAATGAACTTTCTTGGTAGCCTGCAGCTTGGTGCTTCTATGAGAATTGTGGTTTCATGGTGCATGCAGGGTGTTTGAGCAAGAGTTGAAGTTTTAATGTGCTTGCATTGTTCACTCTTGCCACGTCAGCATCATCTCATGACACACGAGGTTTCTAAATGCAACAATGTGAGCTTTTGGTGTTGAGCTCCGCTATTGGTCGAGTAATATCATTGGTCCTATTCTTGTACACATTATCTTTCTATTAGCAGAGGGGCCGACTTTCTTTCCTATTGTTTAATTTTTTTTGTGGCTTCTTGGTAGGTGCCATAAGGTGTGCTCTTGGGAGTTAGTTTAAAAAGAGAAATCAATTGTTGGCAGCACATGAGTTGTTTCATCTTGCCACAATGCATGTGTGTGATAGACTTTATGACACCTTTGATTTACATACAAAGAGGAGCTTTACCTCTAAAATGAAGGTCAATGTTGAACCAAATTCAACCTTAAACTACCTTAGTTCAAAGACTTATCATAATCCCAAACTAACAAAATTTGTTGGCTATGGGCAACCAAACCAAATAACCCTTTCTATAGTTGAGCAATGATGACCCTTTGGATGCACCACCCATTTAAAATGCTATCCCTCTATTTGCTCCGAAGCCTTTCCATTTAACATTAAAGAGTATTATAACCTGTAAGAATTTGCCAAAAGCAACAACCCAAGATCTAGAGGCCAATGAATAGCACAAGTGAGAAGAAATATGCACAAGTACAAACTGTATTCTCATCAATAATGCAATAAGCTCAATTGAGTACAATGTTGATGTGTCTACTTTTATAGGCAAGACAATAAGAGACCATGATAAGCAGGAGATAACTTATCACCCGTACAAGGTGGAATCACATGTCTAGTAAAGGTGGATCATCCTTCATTGTGCAATGAAGTATGTGCAACATGATAAGGTGATAAATGCACTAAAGGTGGAGACAAGACATAAAGTGGAATGCAATAACAACTATCACCACCAAAAGTGGAATTTCTCGTACAACATGTGCAAACAAAGATGCAAACTCATAAATGTCTCAAATGCAAACTACTATGTATTCATTATTCTAAGTAAGCTTAAGTAAAGTGTAATTAGGTGAATAATTAATTACACCAGCACCCTTCCCCCCTTCCTTAAGTGCAACTTAGGGAAATACAGACTTAAGCTCACAATGCAAGATGGGTCCTGACTACTAGGCCATGTTAGGTACCTATTTATAATATGCAATGCAATCTCTCACAAACAAAGAAAGGGAGAAAACCCAATGAGATAAAATTCCTTCCTAAAAAAGAGATAAAAATTCAAAAGAACTGTCAAAGAAGAATGAGAAGGACAAAACCCCACATGAGGAAAAAGTCTCCCCCCCCACCATAAGAGGACAAAGTAGCCCCCGCTCAATGTAGAACGTACACCAATGATAGATGCTCTATGTTGCATGTAGAAGCTAGTCCACGATCATCGAACAATGTTCCTCCCCTTAGGAAGAAACAAAACAAAGGTGTATGAATGAAGTCTCCCCAATCCTGAAAGGAATATATAGGAAGAAACCTCAAGATGTATGGAGTCTTTGAAAATTGCTTAAGTGTCCCCATGTCGATGTTGAAAGATGCCTCCTCCAAATTAGGTGTACTAGGCCACACTGCTGAAAAAGACAAACCCAGATCTAGTGGAGATGATTGTAGAACAATATCCAAAGACTCAAGTATCTTCTCTAAAGATAAAATGACCTCTTCCAAATGCTGGTCCAAAGTATCCATAATCATGTCAAACTGTGAATGATGATCATGTAGAGAATGAGGAAGAGGGTCCATGTGTTCCCTCACAAGAATTAAAGGAAGGATCATCCCAATCAAAGAGAAGATGCATATCATTAATGATGTCTCCCAAATCTGAAATGTAGGACTCCACAAACAAACTTGCAATGCCTATCAAGTAGTCACCCAAGGATCTGTGTCTAGAAGACAATGTATATCTTTCTGCACTGAATCACAAGAACCCAAAATTGTAGCAACCCAAGCATCATCATGAGCAACAGTATATGTGATCTCAATAGGAGGAGATGGAATGAAAGGTTCAAGAACTTGATCACATGTGAGAATACCCAAGTTCAAGTAGCCAAAGTTCTCTTCAATATTTGAATCCACAGTAGAAGTGTGATCATCATCTAAAGAATCACTATCATCAATAGGAACAAAGTCTACAAAGGAGTACAACTGAAATGGGTGATCAACCACCCCAGTAGCAATGATAGCTCCACTCTCCAAGTCTCTGACGATAACTAAATTAGGAGTGAACCCCACAGTCTTCCTTGTTGCAATATGAATGATTTGACAGATGGAAAAAAGATTATTGGTTACGTGAGGTACACACAACATATCATTGAAGACGCCCTCCCCAATATAAATGGATCCTTTCCCAATCACAGTCATGTATGTAGGATTTCCCATCAAAGTCAAAAGCATGTGGAAAGGCTCAAATGAAGAGAACGTAAACTACGAAGATGCCATATGACGATAAGCCCTTGAATCTAGAAGCCATCTCCCTGAATCATGACCTATAGTAGCCCAAATAGCTTTTCCTTTACCCTTACCTCTTCCAAAAGTGTGACTCTTTCCTTTATCAAAGTTTGTTTCTTGTGAAGAAGCTAAAGTAGACATTCTTGAAGGCAAACTAATTCTATTCTTCTCAAGAAGATGCTTCAGTTCAACTCTCTTGTTGTGACTTGCCTTGTTTTTGGTTCATGTGGGAACTCTTTTCTTGATTCCCATGATTAGTCACCAATGCTTTAGACTTTGAAGACTTGAAAATCCCCACGCTCATCAACTTTGATTGCTCTAACATCGTCATTGGGATTTTTGACTTTTCCTTCTACGTGGAAGGAATTCTAAGTCTTCGCAAGCTTCTCCGTATGTTTGGTGGGTCAATGACGTCACTCGTACGGTGATGTAGTGATGTATCACCTAGTTGACGTGTACAAGAGGTTTGTAGACATGTCAATTCTTGATTTGTTTCCCTGTGAATTGTGTGGCGGGCTGGTATATTGCCACGTTTCCTCAGTTTTGCGGCTGTCGTGCATTGGGATTCGCTAGCTTCTCCATATGTTGGGTGAGTTAATTACACACGCATTCTATTTCCAAATTTTGAACTTTTTATATTGGAAAGGTCGCCAAAGATAATATAAAGTCATGTCTGGATGCTCTCAGTTGTGGCAGGTTCTTAGTTTGCAGGAGAAGTGCGTTTGTCGAGAGTTAGTGTGTTTTGCTTGTCTCCTGATTGCCTGACAAACCACCGGAGGTGCAAAGACTGGGGAAACGTCTATGCAGCAGACTAAAACGTATTTCTTACCAAGGGGGACACTTAGTTTTTTTTTCAACTTTTTTTCAACTTCCTTATTATGTTTTACGTTTTAGTCTGCTATTTAGCCAATACCCAAAGACTGGGTCAGCGAAATTGTGAGTGACCGAATAGAGAATAAGGCTGAAGGTCAGGGCTGAGTGGATTGCCACCTAGGGTGTAGTTGTTGCGTTCGGCGGTGGGAGGTAACAGAGGCCGCCAATGGTCGGATTGTGACTAGACGGAGGAGATGGTGTTGCTGGTGACTTGGGCTTGGAGTCTGCGAGTTGTTCGTCGATAGTTGAAGCCATGAACAAATGTAGGGGCTAGGAGTAGGATGCTGACGTTCAACAGATTAGAGGTATGGCGTATGACACAAACTATAATTAATAGGGCCTTGCAAGATATGATAGGCCTCTGCACAGGATACAGGAGGGGGTCTGCAAACACAAAAAAATACCCCAATGAATTTTTATTTGTTGTTTGATCATAAATAGATTGTGAAAAATTTGAAAAATGCAGAATAAAAAATAATTCTCACAGATTATAACGTCGCAAGCAGGTAGGCCATACGACTTTCCTTTTAATTTTTTTCGCGTATTCAACTTTCGCCTAATATAGGCGAATTTATAGTCAAAATTCATTGGAATAACTTCTCAAACGTGATGATGAGGTTGGATCTGGCATAGGAGGATCTCAAAGATGGCTACTCCCCGAATATGAGAATGACTCCTTTGAATGCAAGATCTCTCCAAGACGACTACACATTGATGCTCCAATGACTTTGATACTATGTAAGAATTTTCCAATAGCAACAACCTTAGATCTAGATGCCAATGAATAGCACAAGAGAGAACAAATATGGAAAAGAACAAACTATATTCTCATCAATAATGCAATAAGGTCAATTGAGTACAATGTAGATGTGCCTGCTTTTATAGGCAAGACAATAAGAGACCGTGATAAGGAGGAGATAACTTATCACTCACACAAGGTGGAATCACATGTCCACCAAATGTGGATCATCCTCCATTGTGTAATGAAGTATGACAACATGTGGAGGATGAAAGGGTGATAAGTGCACTAAAGGTGGAGACCACATAAAGTGGAATGTGATAACAATCACCACCTAAAGTGGAATGTATCCTACACCACGTGCAAATAAAGGTGCAAACTCTTAAGTGTCTCAAATGCAAACTACTATGTATGCATTATCCTAGGTAAGCTTAAGTAAAGTGTAATTAGGTGAATAATTAATTACACGAACATAAACGTTACTAAATATTTGTAGGATATTGTCAATGGACTACACATTATTAGGTAACACAAGTGGATGTGGCAATAATGTTGTTAGCAATCTCTTTCAAAGGAAAATCACTCTATAGGTATAGAAACATTTTAGATAGCTCCATAATGTCGTGGTGAATTCGATGAAAAGTTACACAATAGGTTGAGAGAATACATAGAGCAAATTTAATGCGAGAATAGTTGACTACCATTAAGAGTCTTATTGGAAATTGTCTTTGATTTCAACAATAGGTTTAATGTAATTTGGAATAGAAATTATTTAGTAATGAGATCTCCTTTATAATGGTATTTTAAAATTATTTATAGGCTTGAAAATCTTAAAATTTCAATAGGTCTTATGTTTATGAGTGGTTATGGCTTGCCTCAACTTATGATATTGTTGTTAGAGTAGAATACAATTTGCTTCATGAATTAAAGTTAGCCCATAGATTCTTGTTGATATCTACTCCTTTCTTAATAATATGCAACCCCTACTGTTGAATACTCTCATGTGCCCCAAATTGTCAAGGAGTTAAGATGAGGAGCCTTCTTAGAGTTGTTACAACTGGGTTAGTGTCCCGATACAACAAAATTGTCATTAGGATTACAATGCACTTAACTCCTAGTTAATCTTACTTCACAATCCTTGAACTAAATCCCACCACCCAAGCTCATAAGAAATTTGTCTAGAATAAATTTATTAATGATTAAGTATATGGTATTGTCCATGTCCTAATTACCATGCTTCAAGGGAAATTGTTGTCACAAAAGTCTGCACCCAGGCTTAGGTGGTGGTTAGCGACCTAAACAACCTTGTGAAACATGGAAACAATCTTCAAGTGTGGGGCTTGAAATGAGAGATTTAGTCTCTGGAGAAGTCCGACTTCCTTACAATCGGGGTGCACCCAAATTATTACTTTGAGGGAAAAGGGAGGAAATACTGAAAAGAAAATGAGGTGGTATACCAGATAGATTATTGGTCTACTCCTTCCAATGACTATATTTAACTTCAATAGAAATCACAAAACTACACTATTTGTATTTATCAACTTTGGCACAAAAATACAAGTCAAGAATCAATACAACCAGGCAAGGAATACATATATTCACTTAACAAGATTAACTGACTGAGATTAACATAATCATACAATGCTGCAAATGATGAAATACATCCAAATAATAAGGCAAAAAGACTGCACAAGTTTATTTGGGTCAAAAGGAGGTAAAATAACAATAATTTCTATTGAATAAGGCATATATTTTATAGAAGAAGATTATGTAAAAGAACCAGAAAAAGAGAGCCTCAGAGAATATACAAACTTTTCCTTTATAGGGCTCAGGCATAACCCAGATTACTCATGCAACTCAAACCCTTACCAGGATCAAGTTACAGAAGAACAAACCAGAAGAAATTGATATCGACAAGTAAATCGAACACCCTGAAGTGACAAAAAGAACATAAATGTCCCTACAACAAATAGTCGCCTCCAACAATAACTATGACTTTAGATCTTTTTGAGTCACCTGGAAGTGTAAAATGGTCATGAAGCGGTTGGAAAGATCAGATTGAGACCCTAGGGATAGTAATGGCGCCATTCAAAAGAGTAGACAGTTATGGACATGTCGTTGGGTGCAGCTGAGAGCATTAATGCTCTATTCTCTATCGCTCCTTATAGTTGAAATCCTCCCCAATATCACCTTGTGATTTTTTTTGGCGCTATTGATCCTCTCCTTGTTGAAAAGAGCTTCCTCGACCAGCTCATCCTTTCTTTGGCGCTGTTGATGATCACTTTGGCCATCGGGGAAAGTTCCCACGATAACATTGTCGAGCTGCCTCCTCAAAACCCATCGCCAAAAATTCTGCCGATGGAATCCATTGGCAAAAATTTTGCCGATGGAATCCATCAGAGAGACCATAACTATTGGAACGCACGAAAAAACCTCTGTCGATGCCCGAATGAAACCCTTGTCAGAAAGACTCTTACCGACGAAGCTTTGTCCTTTGGTTCTCTACCCATTAACTATCGAGGAGACCTTCACTGATGAATCTCATCGGTGTAACAATCACTATCTGGCCGCATTGAAAAATTATTTCCGATGCCCCGAGTTATGCCGATAAAACCACCGACATGACCTCTACCGACGAACGCATGAGTGATCATTTCGGAAAGACCCAAAGATGTCTTGCCAAAATCATCATGTCGTTGCTGTCTGGGTGTCTATCGGAAAGAGTTACCCCGATGTCGCCCATCATGGTAACATACTCCATCGGAGCGCACCATTTGTCTACCTCGATCGCCAATGAAGTATCCGCTTGGGCAAGACTCTTGCCGATGAAACTACCTATGTTTGGTCTCTGCTCATTGACTTCGACAAGACATATGCTGATGATCTTCATCGACAAGACATGTGACTTGTGCCAAAATTTACTACTGGATCCTGATGGACAAACTGATTGGAATTTTGGGGAAACTATAGATGGGTCTCACCGAATTGTAGTCCTTGGACCCTATTGAAACATTGCATGCCAATTTCAGTGAAACATTAGGGATGCTACACCAAAATCTCTATTTCCTATAGCATTTTGATTGATTCAGCTCTTCAAGCTTATTCAACTGGATCAAGGTGAAAGAAAATGATATGAGGATCTGATGGTGGGACGAAAAGGTCAACATTTTGGCAAATTTAGGGGAACATGCATGCTATGTGCGAAATATCAGTACCCATGCAATCCATTGGGCATGGAGTCACTTCTGAAAACAAAGATCTGCAACCTTCTACAATTGAACAAAACAACAAAACTCATTGTCTTAAAGCAATAACAGCTGTAGTCATGCACTTTTTGGAAAGTTGGAAATCTACTTAATGTATACAATCTTATCCTTCCTCTAAACACAAATCTTAAGATTAATCCCATTTATTGAGATTGGGAGTATCTCCCCCTTTGGCCTAGATATTTGAAAAGCTTTGGCCTCTTTGCAACTGGTTATAACATATGAGCCATTCCACATAACATCAAATTTGGAGTGTTTGCTTGGTTTAGCTCTGTTTGCATCCCATTTGAGAACAAGGTCACCTTCTTCGAAGACTCTATGAGTAGCCTTCTTGTCAAAACTTCTCTTGACCTATTGTTAATGTATCTCAAGTGTATGCATAGCTTGCTATCTTATTTCTACTAGTTTCATCACCTCAGGCATTCTGTCTGTCATTGCATCACCGTCAACTAGCTCTGATTGATGAGCTAACGCAAAGGAGGGAAACTGAAGTGAAAGAGGAAGCCTTGTTTCTCTCCCATATACTAGCATGAAAGGTGAGTTTCCTATGACTCTCTTGGGTGTAATTTTTTTTATCCCATAAGGTTGTCCTTAATTTGGTGTGCCAAACCCTGTGATTATCTTCAACCGTTCTCTTGATGATTGTGATGAGGTTTTTATTGGAGGATTCAGCCATACCATTTCCTTTGGAATAATAATTAGAAGAAGTCTTCAAATATATTCTATGTTCAACTATCCAAGAGTTGATATGAGTTGCAATAAAAGATGACATTATATGATATAATAGTGGAAGGAGCACCAAATCTGGTTGTAATTCCATCAAGAAACTCAATCATTGAAGGTTTTGTGGCATCCTTCAAGGCTACTGTCTCTGTCCACCTTGTAAAATATTTCGTGGCTGCCAAAATTCATTTGTGACCAGAAATAGAAAGAGGGTTGATTGGACCAATAAAATCCAAATCCCTTTGTGCAAAAGGCTGGTTTGATTGAATAGGATGGAGAGGAAGGGAAATCAATCTTTGCTTTCTTGAGAATAAGGCACAATTATTACATTTCTCACCCATTGGTGGGAATCTATTACTAATGTTGGTCAATAGTAACCAACCCTCATTATCTTCATAGTTGTGACTCTTGCTGAGAAATGACCACCTAAAGGGCCATCATCAAACTCTTCTAACAACCTGGTAATCTGATTTGTATTAATGCATCTTAGTAAGACTCCATTGGGATCCTTTCTAAATAGTATACCATCCATCAAGGCATAAGGAATAGACTGTAATATGAACTGTCTCCTTTTAGATTTGTTTAAGCCTTATGGATATCTTCCTTCTACCAAGAAGGTAGTCATGTCATACAACCAATCATTTTTATTTTCATCCTTAGTTGGTGTTCATCCTGTAAAATGAGGGCATCCCCTTTAGTTTTCTCAAAAGACGAGACCATTTTTTCACATAGGCCTTTTCCTCTCACAAGCTTGGTGATCTTGATTTCAATGTCATACTCCATCACTTTGGTAATCCATCCAACTCTTTTCTCACTGATATCCTTATTTAAAATGAAATCCATTACACTTGCATGCGGAGCCAAGAGTTGGATTTTGTTGTTAAATAGTAGATGTCTGAACTTTTTGAGGGCTCTTATGACAGAAAGAACCTGCCTTTCCACATAGCTATATCTACCTTCATATTCTTTAAGCCCTTCACTGAAGAAAGTAATGGGCTGCTCCAAATTTTCTTAGTTTAGATGTGTTAGGACAACTGATATGCTAGATTCTCCTCCAAGAGTATAGAGGATAAAATCTCTGTCAAAATTAGGACTGAAAAGAGTAGGAGTAGATGCAATTGCTATTTTAATATCCTCAAAACTTGCCTTTCCTTCCTTGGTCCATCTAAATTATATAATGTTCTTTTTTAGCATACTTGTAAGAGGTTTAACTATAGTAACAAGGTTAGGAATGAACCTTCTTACAAAATTGATCATACCAAGGAAACTTTGTAGTCAATTCTTGTTACTAGGAAATGGAAGAGAAAGAATAGCCTCCACTCTCTCTAGATCAATGGTCAAGCCATCCTTTGATACAATATGTCCTAAATTTTTTCCTTGATTAGTAGCAAACACTTGCAAGGATTCAAAGACACACCATATTCTCTTCATTTGATGAATACTTGCCTCAAATGTTCAAAACGATCTGCTACATGCTTGGAGTAGACGGTTATATCATCAAGATATACAACACAAACTCTTCTAATACACCTTTAAAGGCCATTTCCATTGCCTTTTGGAAAGTAGCACCTGCATTCGTTAGCCTAAATGACATTTTACAATAAGCATAGGTGCTCCATTTAGTTGTAAATGTTGTCTTGTATTGGTCTAATTTTTGGACTGAGATCTGGTTGTAACCAGAATAGCCATTTAGAAAAGAAAACCATTCTAAACCACTAACTTTAGACAAAATCTGCTCCATGGAAGGAAGGGGATGATGATCTTTAAGATAAGCCTTTTTTAGATCTCTAAAGTCCACACACAACCTGATTTCTCCATTCTTCTTCCTCACAGGAACAAGATTAGCTTAATAGGAAATATTATATTAGCTTCTATGAGTTTGAACAATTCCTTTCTCATCAAGGCTTCAATCTTAGGATTGATTGGTCTCTGTTTTTGTCTAACTGGTTTTGCATCAACATTTAATTCTATGGTATGTTGAGACAAGCTTGGGTCAAAACCCTTTAAGTACTCATATCTCCAAGCAATAAAATCATTGAATTCTTGACATAATGAAATTAAAACTTCCTTTTCAACATCAGAGCATACCTTTCCCAGATTAAGAGTCTTTCTATCAACAATGGTGATAGGTTTGTTGTAAGAACCCCTGCAGGTTCTAACTTCACCCTTGCTAAAATGTGATCTTACTTGTTGATTTCAGACTCAAAGAATATTGTCAAACACTTGGCATATGTTCCCAATAACCAAGATTATACCATAATTCTCCTCAAATATTTTATCATACACTTGAAATACTAAGACGATCAAATATCACTGCGAGTTCATGGCAATAATATTTCAAAATTGATCATTCACTCTGTGTTGGCATTATGACAAACACTTTTCATGAATCAAACATTCAGCTGTTGTCATTACAAAGTCATGATATTTTGAAAAGATAATCTTACAACAATGTCATTTTTTCAAACATGTTGCATGAAACACAATAAACTAGAAATAAATATTAAACCCTCATATCTATTTCATCAAACATTTATCTTGCGTCCTTAACACAACCAAACACACTAACTTAATTTTCTAATCAATTGCAGATGTATACAAGCTAATCTTATGCATCAAATTTCTTTGTAAACAAATTATGGAACCTGGAACTGATTCATATGCAATCATAGTCAACCAAAATAATATCACAACACTGTATTGATGCTCTTAAGTGATGTCACAACATGTAATTTAGTTTGGTCACATTCAATAGCACAAACATGCCCCAAATCATACATACGTTGCACGTGGATTAATGCATGTTGTCTGCAAATGAAGAGCGGCTGCCTTAAACTCCAAACGCTGGCCTCTAATGACAATGATCTACATTAAATAACATTTCCAACACAATGCAAAATTGACACTGATACTGGATCTTCCTCACAATTCGAACTCCAATTAAGCACACTCTTAATCTCTGGATGAGATTAACATTAGCACAATATACTGGCAGAGATCAACTAATTCAAAGAGAAAAAACTTAGTAGAATTCACAATTCTACAAGTATGAAGAAAACTAAAAACCCTTGGTTTTCAACTCACAACACCAATTTCACAATGTCAAAAATGCACAATAGAACTCAATTTCCTTCTTCATTGAATTTTTATAATAATTCACCCTGACCGAATCTTCACTAGCAAGGCTCTTTAATGAATATGACATTTGCATTTGTTGACTTATAATATATCATTAATAAAGCACAATTTTAATCAATGAGTATTAATTACTAATTACCCTCAACATGGTCCCCACTTTATTATAAAGTCAATTTATAACTTTATATTATAACTTCAATAATTACACATCATTAAGGCCATTAAAAAATCAATGTATCATTAAATACTCATTATTTTGACAGACTGTCTGAACCAAGGTCTCAACCACTGCATCCTTTGTCTTTATGATTGCCTTACTAAAAATAGAAAGGGCCCTTCTCGATCAACCTCTGATTTAGTATAAAAAGTATGAAAAATGGAGCTCTGGAAATACCAAATGAAAGCCAAAATTGGAAACCATTGAACTCTGGAGACGATACAAGCCTTGGGAGACCCTCTATCCCAACTCATGAACCTACGAGAGTCATAAAAATAGGTTAATCATCCAAAATCCATTTTTGCTAAAAAGGGGACATTACATCTATAGTCATCCTTCTTTGCAGCTAGGTTCATACCTTTGTTTCTTGCTTGATCATCAGAGTTGAAGATACCTTCCAAGGTGACTAAACCTTTGCGTAACCTATTGGAATTGAGCCTCATAATCTGATCTCCATATTGGCTCCATAGCTTGGACTGATTTTTAGCAGAGAACTTTTCTTCATGTTGTATAAAATCGACAATCTGCAAATCAGAATAAAAAACTTGCCAATTTGTACAATTGTCTCGTACAATAGGCATTACAACAAATCTGATATGTTGTTCCTTCATGTCTGCAACGTGCTCTGGTATGTCATAATGAGCACCAACTATTGCAATTCTATCAACACCTTTATTTTCATTTATAGGAGTACTCTGAATGTTGAAAGCTTGAAAGGCCTCAAGTAGATCCAAAACTATGTGTTTGTATGATTTGAGGAAGTTGTTCTTTGTGACATTTTGATATCTAATCTGATTAACAACCAACTCACTGTCTCCAAAGACATGTAAATATTTTATACCTTTTTTCTGTGAAATTTCGAGACCCTAGATCAAGGCTTCATACTCGGCTACATTCTTAGCGCATCTGAATTGAAGTCTATATGTAAAGTAATATTTCTCCAAATTTGGAGAAACCAACATTACACCAGTACCTGGACCATTCTTATTCCTTGAGCCATCAAAGAACATGCTCCATAATCCATTAGTATCTTCTTGTTCTTTCATGAGATTGGGAATAGGAGCATCCTCCTCATGTATGCAATAAGTTCCAAGACTTGTTCCTTCATCCTCTGGTACTGGATCAAATTGGAAAGCATTAGCCCACTCATCTAAAAGATAATCCAGAACCTATATTAAGAGAGTAGAAGATATAAGGCTCTATATGATTGAGATCCAATGGATATGCTTTGATGAAATCCTTTATTTCATATCTAGTTCTGAAGAACATGTAGGACCAATCAGATGCAATATAGCCACCTATCTTAGCAGTGAAGTCCCTTGAAAGGTAAAGGGGAAAGTGTGCAGGGAGGTCAATGACTAATATGTCTTGGATGACAGTGCAGTCAGAGATGCATGCAAGGTAAATTTGATATCTTTTAATACTCTCACTGCTTGGACAGAAGTACCATCTAGTTGTGTGTGTTAAAATGTGCACCTATTATCTGCAACATGACACTTCAATAGATCATTGCATTAGTGGAAAATATGGTTAGAAGAGCATATAAAACACTAAAATTGACCTATTGCTTTCTAACTAAGAAGAGTATGATAAGAAACATAATAGCCCTCAGATTATGCTACTATCAGTGACATATATGACTTAACATGAACGATTTGAGTTAAAACAAACTAAACGACAATAAAACATGCATATTTAACTCTAAAAATGAACATAAACAATGCATGAACATGATAAACTAAATGAAATAAGAGTCTATATGAATCCTAACAGCATAAAAATGCATTTTCAATATAAGTTATGGGCTTATTTGTGCTCAAAAACACCTATTTATAGAAGAACTAGGAGAGAGAGGAGGAGCAAGATGCATTAATGGAGTTGAAAAACTCATTAATGAAGTGTAAGAGCAATAAATGCTAAAGGCATTCAATAGGCATGGGCATAAGGAATCTCCATTAATGAGGCATTAATGGGAGCCTTAAATAAGCATGGGAAGGGTGTAAGAGGCAAGCTTGAGAAAGTGGACTTGAGGAAAGGAATCTTGAGATTCCTTGACTTTGTCAAGTGGGTTGAGTTCTTAATCACTCCTTAATGGAATGTGACAACATTAGGAGGTGGGTTAGAATAGAATTAGGATTAGGATTAGATTTTAGCAAGGGTGAATGGGTTGGGATAGGTTTGAACCTATGGTCAAAGTGGTTGAGATAGGTTAGGTTGGGGTTTAGAGGAATATTAATGAAATGAATTAAATTTATTTAATTCATTCAAAAATAGGAATATTAATTATTTAAGCATTTAATTGCTTTTTAATAATCAATGGGACTATAGCCAATTTAATTTAATTAATTAGGCTAGGGGAATGGGTTCATTTGCAAGTGATGATACATATTGAGGTTTATTTAATTCCTTTATGATTAAATACTATAGCCATGTTTTGAATTTGATTTGTTTTAATTGGTTTGAATTGATTTGAATTGTATGGTTGTAGTATTTAATATAGTTTAATGATAAAAATCACCTAGGACATTAAATCTGATTTAAAAAATAATTATGCCAATGTAACATTGTCGTGAAATAACTGGGGGTATGATCACACTTAGGGCAAATCAGGTCTATGGTCAGAGCAGACCAAATCCAGGTGGTTACACCAGTTCGACAACCCCTTTAATCAAAGGATCATACTTAATACCTAGAAGGTTAGCTACCTTCTTTGGCATGACCAAGCTACTAGCTCCATAGTCTATCATACAATTGTGAACTAATTTATCTCGTATAATCAAAGAGAGATAAAAAGGGGAAGGTTTTTCCTTGTTACTTGTATTTTATTTCTTTATAGGTTGCACCAGACTTGTTGCTCCATTTGTTATAGATGGTCCCTTTTAACTCTTTATGGTCTTCAACTCCTCCTGTAGTAATTCCAATTGTGGTGGAATTGAGAGGGCATTCGACATAGTAATAGATATGCAGGTCTTTTTCATTTGTTCTGCAATATTGAGAGGGATGCTTTCTACATTTGGTAGGACCTTTAGCAACAATAGGGTCTGAATTTTTTATTGGAATATCCCGTGGCTCCTTTGGCTTCTTGTTGTTCTGATTAGTATTCTGATTTTGTACTGGGACAATAACATATGTTGTATACCTATTGATGTAAGGGGTATAGATGCCTATGAAATTGAATCTTGGTTAGATGGAGAAGGTGAAGCACTCTCCACAACTCTTCTTTTGCTCCTAGTGTTATGAGCTATACTATCATTGTTCTCATGATTGACACCACGATACTCTTTTGGTTTCCAATTTACATTTATAGAATCCTCTGAGTGTTGGGATTGAAATACAACATTGGACTGATTTGCATCATTTTGGTGTCCTAATATTTTTGGTTCCTCTTGCATGGTTAGAGCTTGAGAAGATTCTTCCCTTTGGAAAACACATTGATCACAAGAAAGAGTGCAAGTAGCACACCACCCTTACCATTGAGAAAGATTGTTTTGAGAAGGAACAAGGGTCCTTACTGTATTTATATTTGAGGGGGAAACACTATTCATAAGCCTATTTTGGTTCCATGAACCTTGTCCTTGATTTAGTGGCCTATTGAATGAAGAATTTTGAGTATAAGATGAGTAAGGCCTATTAGCTTGACTTGTTATCTCTCTAGAGTCACCACCATGTTTCCAATGCTCTGTAAACCGAGATTAAAATCATATTTGGTTGATTTTTTTCTCTTGCATCATATTTTGCATCATGATTTTAATCTCCTCCAACTCTTTAAAAGATGTAGAAGTTGATGGAGCAACAATACGAGGCTGACTTGTGGTTGTAGTAGGAATAGGAGCCACCGTATGTTGATGTGTAGGTGCTTCCATAAATAAGGACATTGGAGCACTTGGAGCTAACTTCCCTCCTTGGATTAAATAATTCTCTTCTCTTATAGCCATATCATATGCAAATGGTAAAGTATCTCCATCCATTGTCTAAAGTGTGGTAGAAATATCACTGATAAAAGCTCTAAGATAATGTAAGAAGGCATTGCCAGGAGAAGGTTTTAATAAAGAAGGTATTTTGTCCCATGTCTTTTGGAATCTATAGTTGAAATCTGTCATGAACTCATGAGGTGCTATTTTAATTGCAGTTAGCTTCTCCAAAAGTGATATGTGATACTTTTATCCTCGAAATGCTTAAATGGTCTTTCTATTAACTCATCCCAATCATGGATAGAGTTATGTGGCAATCCTCTGTACCACTACAAAGTTTTTCCTTTCAATGATGAAGCTAAAAGTCTAACATCAACATCATCATTTGTAATGCCATGAATATTGCAGATATTTTAAACTTCTTGAATGTATTTTTTTGGGGAAATGGGAGTTTCACCAGTGAAATATGGTAAAATATTAAGTGTAGACAATGGTATATTATTCCTTTAGGATAATATGAGAGGACTACCACCATTAAATGTAGAAAAAACTTGATTTCTAAGGACAACCATATCAAACAATGGTCTATTTAACTGAGTCGATGGTAACCTAGGTTGTACTCTTATCACAGGAGGAGTTGAAAGAGATCTAGATGGTGTGGGTGTTTCTTCTGAACTTCTAACTGGTGATATATAAAGTCTATCTCTTATTTTTCTAGAATTTGAAAATGGGAGTTGAACAAATTGAAAATTACCTCTAGAAGACACCCTTTGTTTGTATCCTGAGCATGAATTGTAGTAATATGTTCTGTGAACTGAGATATAGAGATGGATTCACCAAGTACTTGATTTTGAGCCTCTTGAAGGATTGAATGCTAAGATAAGTACTATCTCCATAGCATATAATTTGAAATCGTTGTCTAACACCAACAACCCAGTAGGCCTCTTATTTTGTAAGCTTGAATGTGGTCCCATTGGGCGTGCCAAAAAATATTGTCACAAAAGTCTGCACTCGGGCTTAGGTGGTGATTAGCAACCTAAACAACCTTTTGAAACATGCAAACACTCTCCAAGTGTGGGAATTGAAATGTGAGATTGAGTCTTCGGAGAAGGTTGGCTTCCTTACAATTAGGGTGCACCTAAATTATTACTTTGAGGGAAAAGGGAGAAGGACATACTAAAAAGAAAATGAGGTGATACACTAGATATATTATTGATCTACTCCTTCCATTGATTGCACTTAGCTTCAATAGAACTCACAAAAGTACACTATCTATATTTATCAACCTTGGCACAAAAATGAAAGTCAAGAATCAATACACCAGGAAAGGAAAACATATATTAACTTAAAAAGATTATTTGATTGAGATTAACATAATCATACAATGTTGCATATGATGAATTGCATCCAAATAATAAGGCAGAAAGACTACACAATTTTTTTGGGTCAAAAGTAGGTAAAATAATAGTAATTTCTATTGAATAAAGCATATATTTATAAAAGAATATTTTGTAAAAGAAATAGAAAAAGAGAGCCTGGGAGAATATACACACTTTTTCTTTATAGGGCTCAGGCATAACCTAGATTGCTCATGAAGTTCAAACCCTAACCAAGGTGGAGTTACAAAAGAAGAAACAAACCAGAATAAATCCGATCTCAGTAAGTAACTCGAACAACCAGAAGTGACATAAAGAAGGAACATAAATGTCCCTGCAACAAAAAGTTGCCTCCAGCAATAACTACGACTTCAAGAAGCCTTCATGTTGTATCTGTTGGCGTGTAGATCTTTTGGAGAGTCATCTGGAAGTGTAAAATGGTCATGAAGCAGTTGGAAAGATCAGATTGAGATCCTAGGGATAGTAATGGTGTCATTCAAAAGAGTAGATAGGAATGGACAGGTTACTGGGTGTAGCTGAGAGAATTAATGCTCTGTTCTCTATCATTCCTTATAGATGAAAGCCTCTCCAATATCATCTTGTGCTTTTTTTTGAGCTCAATTGATCTTCTCCTTGTCGGAAAGAGCTTCCACGATGAGCTCATCCTCTCTTTGGCACATTTGATGATTGCTTTGGCCATCAGGGAAATTTCCCTTGATGGCGTGGTCGAGCTGCCTCCCAAAAACCCATTGGTAAAACTTCTGCCGATGGAATCCATTAGAGAAACCATAACTATCAGAATGCACAAAAAACCTCTGTTGATGCCCCGATGAAAGCCTTGTTAGCAAGACTCTTTCCAAAGAAGCTTTTCCCTTTGGTTCTTTTCCCATCGACTATCAGAGAGACGTCCGCTGATGAACCTCATCGATGTAACAATCAATGTCGGGACACATTGAAAAATTCCTTCTGATGCCTTGAGTTATGGTGATAAAACCATCGACAAGACCTCCGCCGATGAACCTATGAGTGATCATTCCGGAAAGACCCAAAGGTATCTTGCTGAAATCATCGTATGTCATTGTTGTATGAATGTCTGTCAGTAGGAGTTACTCCAATTTCGTGCATGGAGGTAACATACTCCATTAGATCGCACCATTTGTCTACCTTCGATCATTGATGAAGAATCTATGTTAGCAAGCTCTTGCTAATGAAACTACTTACGCTTGGTCTCTACTCATCGACTTGGAAAGACATGTGCTGATGATCTTCATCGTCAAGACATGTGACTTGTGCCAAAATTTACTATTGAATCCCGATGGACAAACTAATTGGATTTTTAGGGAAACTATAGAGGAGTCTTGCCGAAATCCAGTCCTTGGACTTGTTGAAACACTGCATTCCAATTTTTGTGAAACACGAGGGATGCTACACCAAAATATCTGTTCTGTAGCATTTTGACTGATTTAGCTCTTCAAGCTTGTTCAACTAGAACAAGGTGAAATAAAGTGATTTGAGGATTTGATGGTGGGCCGGAAAGGTCAAAAAAAACCCTTTAAAACTGTATAGGAAGAAATAAAATAGGTATCCTTGAGCATGAAATTTTAAAGATCTCCTTTGAGATATCCACCTAATAAGAACAATTGGTACCTATGCTTGAATAGGACCTTGTTTCATGGGATGAAGATTATATTTTTTGGTAACAAAGTGACAAATCCAAGACAATTAATGCTTTCATTTAATTACACATTTAAAGAAAATAAGAGAGTTGGAAGAACAATCTAAGGTTGATGAACCAAGTGAAGAAAACAAACAATATGATTAATTTGAAAGAAAATTGCTTATGGAATACCTAAACAAAAAAGTCAAGTGCCTAATGTGAATGAACTGGGGTTGAATCTCCATTGGTCGAGTGATTCATATATTAATGAGTGCCTTATTCACCAAAAGTTCAAAAATTATGCTCGTTAGTGTGGTAGTCCAAATGAAGAAAATGACCAATGTGACCCATGAGAGATCCTAGCAATGTTGAAGTAGATGAACTTTCTAATGGAAGCAAATAAACAATAAAAGAAAAATAGAAAAAAAAATTGGTTATATAAGTAACTAATTAGGCCTCAAATAAGCTTATACATCCTCGTATTATCTTAACAATTGGATGGATAGTAGCACATATTTATATGATAGGTTTAAAGGCTAACATCTTAGTTGTGTCCATGAGTATACGATGATTTGAATTTTTTTGTATGATCATTTTGAAAATGATGTATACCAATTAGATGCTTATCTTTTTAGGACTATATGAGTAATGAGGAACCTCTTGCTAACTCTATATGCCATATTTTCACCACTTCTCCAGGTGTTGTAATAATTGAAATACTAGAGATGCTTGGGTTGAGTTCTTCCTAATATTTCATAGCCAATTTTGGAAGTTGTTTATCACTTGATTGGTCCTAGTTCCTTAATTAAGATAAGATATAGCCCCAAAACCAAGATCCCAATTGAATATATTACGCTCCATAGTGAACACTAGCATAAGTCAATTGTGCATTTATGGTTGAGGAGGATCTCACTCCATCATAGTTCTCAATAGCTAGGTGAACTTTAAGTACCTCGAATGATTTCCTAGGTCAATACTCAATTAAATTTCTTGAACTATATTCATTTAATCTATTCAAAATGACACAATAGGTAGCTATATGATTCATGGAGATATCATGTTTTTCCCAAACAAACTAAAATAAAATTTTAATAGTGCTAGGATATTGTTACCCTCGATTTGAATAAATCTTGGGTAACTCTCTCATGTACACATTATATATGAGGTTAAAAAGTATTTTACATTTACATAATATTTAATTCTTTAAGGAATTAAATATTATCATATTGTGTAAAATAATTAAATATTAAGTTGTGTGTGGGTGAAATTGAGTTACATAATATTTATCTTTCATATGAATCAATTCTTTCAAGAATTAATTATTGTTGTGAAAATATCTCTGAAAGCGAAAGAATTATAAATGTGAAAATTAATTTGGCAAGATAGTTATTGAAAGTGGGGTAAAAGGAGTTAGGGTAGTTACCCAACTACTTGGGTGTGGGTAGGGTCACTATAGAAATGAAAGTGGTCTTTGTATCACCATTTTAAAGGAATATTGATAGTCTTTGTGCTATCAATATTTGAGATTATTTATTTGTAGAATTGGAAGAAGTATTTGTGTTACACACACACACACACACACACACACACACACACACACACACACACACACACACACACACACACACACACACACACACACACACACATTCTATTTTATTATCTGCAAGCATCTTTTTCAATGTTCTGTATTATTTCTACAAAAACTATTAATAGTCTATGAGCTATTAATTATCATTTATATTTTATTTATTTAGAGGAGGAATCATTAGAAAATACATTAAAAAAATCAACATTTGACAAAGTTGCCCCTCTTGGAAGTAGAGGAAGATCATTATTTAATGATGGTCTATCTAATGTTGCAAGGTTTTGTTGTTATCCATTGGGAAAATTTATAAGAAAAGCATAGTGACAACCATTTGCTAACAATTTTTTGTGATTCTATGTGGGATTGAAGCACTTTGTGCATTCGATTTTCAGAAATATGAAGGTACCTTATCTAGGATGGAGATTGGTGGCTTTGTTGAAGATGGATACTAGGAGACACTCCAGAGATATCCAAAAAATACTAGAAGATTGGGTTCTTGCAAGAAAAGAAGATACAATAGATACTTCCCTCTTTATACCATCATTTAGAGAGAATCCAATCATTGAGGTTGTAGGAGATTTAACAAAAGAAGAGTGATTCTTGAAAGATTTTTATGGTGTTATTTCTCTTCACAGAAGGAAAAAATATCCACCATGAGATCTAAACAAAAATGAGCAAGTATTTAAAAATGAAGAAATTGGTGATGTGAGACACAAAGAGGGAAAAGATCTTGAAGCAAAATCAAACACAAATCGGCAAAAAAGAAGAAAAAGATTGCATTGATTTTCAGCCTTTTGAGGATCCCATATGAACTCCACATTTGGAAGAATTAGTGCAATAAATCATAATTGAAGAATCACATGAACATTCAAAAACATAAGGTATTCAAGGTGCATATAAAATTGTTGAAATTCTGAATATATTTGTGAAAGATGGTACATATATAAAAAAGAGGAAAATATTTTTTTGTCTCATGCACTCCATTGTAGAGGAAAATAAAATATATATTTCTTCTATTCATGGGACTACTTTTGGCTCAGTTTTCATTTTCCCACCCATGCCTTACACTTTACCCATTTATGTGACAAATATTATGCTATTGTTGTTATTGTTTACCTCCTTATAACATCTACCTCCATTTACCAAAGCTTGGTTTGAAAATGCTCATACTTTTTTCAGCCTGTAAATGGTCATATTTAGCCTTCTACTTTTCCCACTCCCATTGTAAATAACTTTTACTATCCAATCTTGGCTTGGCTTGTCTTTGTTTTTGTTTTGTTCAGTGTGTAGTTATCCAAAAAGGTTGCAACAAATTACAGTTTTTCCCTTTAACTTGAATCGACCGCAAAAAGAGAAAATCATTCACCAAGGAAATCCTATTTTTTTCCAACGAGTCCCTTCCTGAGCATGGGGCCAACTTTGTTTATTTTTTCACAGATATAGCTAAGTAATCCTCATTTTTGAAACTTTGGAGGCTTCGTTCGGGCTCATACGAACACATTTTCATGTGTCATTTTTTTTAAGTGAATAATTTTTTGTGTACTTTTTAGATTTGTTATCAAATTGTAGCCTTATTTTGGAAAAAAAATATCACTTTCAGATCTAGGTATTTTTTGGCCATTTATGATCATTGAAATGCTAGGATTTTTGTTTGATCCTTAAAAATATTGATTTGAGCCTGATTTGGCCTCATTGAGGTGGTTGTAATCATCAAAATTAAAATTCCACTTGGGCCCATTTTGGCAAGTAGCAATTGTACACACACTAAGTATAAAGTGCCAAAAAATCTTTTTTTTTTTTTTTGGGGGGGGGGGAGGGGNTTTGGGGGGGGGAGAGGGGTTCTTTGATTGAGTAAATTTTGGGGGGTATCCTGTGTTATTGTGCCTTTCTTTATGCTCTTTATTTTTCAGCATGGGTTCTCCTAAATTTCAAATTTTAACTCCACATAATTATGCTACTTGGAAAATTGATGCGTGGAGTAAGCTAATGGAAAAAGGTTTAACTCATTATATTGATGAAACTATTACTGCACCATCTATCCTAAAATTGATCTTAATACTCAATCATAATGGTTCGCTAAAAATACTATGGCCTTTGGAACTTTGAGGAAGTATGTATCAAAGGATCTCATCTTTCATATTGAAAAATGTACCTTTGTCAAAGAGGCTTGGGACAAATTTGGTCAATTGTATGGACAAGTTGATGAGGCTAGGGGTTTCAAGATCGATAAATTGCTCACCAATTTAGATCTCGAGGAAATTGATACAACCCAGGACTATGTAACTAAAGCTATAGATATTAGATCCTAACTAAAGCTATAGAGATTAGAATCAAACTCAAGGATTGTGACATGGACAAAAAGGATGAACAAATAATTCACAATTTGTTGGACAATATTCCATCGGAGTATGCAATATTTGTTTCTAGCTTCCAAACCCATAAGTTGACAATGGGTGCTTCATACACCATGCCTTCACAAAGATGTTGATGGTAGAGCAATCAAATTTGATGAGTATGGGGATTGTCAAGTCTTCCAAGTCCAAGGCTTTGGTAAAAAATCAAGGGAATCAAGGAAATAAAGGAAAGGGTTCCTCTAATAAGAAGAAAAAGTGGAAGCAAAAAATAGAACAAGAGAAAGATGGAGCACAATCATCATCTCCACAATGAGGAAATTTTTCATCCTCTCCTAAGGGGAAAACATTCAAGGAGGAGTTTCTTACTTGTGAATATTGCAAGAATAATGGACATGATGAACATCATTGTTATAAGAAGGATATTGATGAAATAAAGCATCTTCTTAAGATTAATCAAATTAGTATACAATAATGGGGGAAATATGGAGATCTTAAGATAGGGTTTTGAACAATGAGGATTAGCACATAAAAGAGACCCTATGCCACATTTAACCACTTACATTTAATTTTAATGATAAGGAATGTAAATATGGAAATGTTTACAAAGAATAATGGAATAAAATACATACCTCACAATATAGTAGATCTAGAAAAGCCTATTTTTTGATGTCTGTGTTGAGTTTCTGGAAATTCTGCAACTGGATCCGGAACAGAAACACAGAGACAAAGAAAACCCAGAAATCCTTTTCCTTTTTGAGTCAGGTCAACCTTGACCCAAATGCAGGGGCACAATTGTACCCCAAAATGTCGACATTGACCTGCACTGCTCCGACAAAAATTTTGTTTGCGGCTCCCGAAAGTTGGCTGAAAAGGGTATTTGAATCTACTCTACAACTCTCGAAACAATGAATATAGATATCTGAAAATGGTGTTTTGGGGTGATTATATAGGGTTTTTCCTTATTCAAACCCCCATTTTGGTGGTTTCCACCTCCACGAATAGCCGGATGTAATAAAATGTGTGTGTATTGCTCTCAGGAAGAGCTTTGAATGTGCAATGCCAAGATCTAATCCTCTAGATTGAAACCCTAGCATGAATTGAAATGAGAGAGAAATGCATAGATTTGATTATGATAAAGAAATAATACCAAGCCCCCAAGGCTAAATTACTCTTACCAAACTCACAATCCGTAATTGCTACCCCATGGTTGTATCTTTTGAATGCTTAAATGTTGAAAATGGTAGATCAAAGAAGAAGGAAGGATGGAAGAGCTCTTTCTTGCTCCAATGAACATCCACAATAGCGTGTCCACAAAAATGCTTGAATTTTTTAAGGAATCATCATATCTTGTCCTCCTATATCATCCTCTTGCATTCTTGCATCATCGTCATCATCATATCATCGTATCCTCTTGATATTCTTGATTGTCAAATGAAGGCAAAAGAGAGTGCTTATATAGAGATTTCAAGGTAAGTCTACTAAGGAAATGTGAGGGACCATAATTAAAATTTCACCTTGAATCATGGTCCAATCACAATGACCAACTAAGGAGGAAATGCATTTAATTAAATTTGAAACAAAACCCTTCCGCATTCGGATGTAGGGACCAATTTTATATTTAGGACCGTGTTATGATCCAAATTTGAAAGTGGGAACCAAAAACTGGCAGAGGTCAAGGTTGACCTCGAACTTGACCTAAATCAAGGTCAACCTCAACCCTGACCTAGGTCAAGGTTGACCTCGACCCTGACGTGAGGTTTCAGGCCGATCAACATAGAATGCTAGTGAGGTTCCCAGGTCGGGCAGGGACCTAGGAAGATGGGAAAAGTGAATATAATGCTGGAAACATGCACAAGGGCCTAGAAGAGATGTGATGAAGGATAGGAGGACCAATACATAGGTCCTACCTATAAAATAGAGCCACAAAGAAGGAAATCAAGGAGAATCCTTAGGATCCTAACCCTAATTCCAAGTGCAGATGCATCCTAAATGAAAATCTATCATGTAAATGCACTAAAAGAGGGTGCTAAACCTACTAAAATAGAAGTGCTTCCATTTTGAGATGATACATTTAGCCCCCACTTTAGCTTAGATATGACACTACATGAACATGCAAGCTAAAGTAAGAAAACATCATAAAACAAAAAGGATATTATAACACCCCAAAATTGACACCTTATAGTCCTAATCAATTTTGGTGCATTCCTTCAATTTTCTCACCATCAAAGTCCTATTGTACTAGGCAAATTATCTTCCTAATTGACTTTAATTGATTGAGTCTCAAATGCAGAAAACCCAAATTTGCATAAATCTGACACTATTTAATTCCTAAATTATCAAGGTTTATTAGCTAAAAATCCCTATGATTAATTGATTTAATTCTAAAGTCCTAAGTGCTTTTAAATTAAATTAATTCCACCCCCTTTAGCTAATATTCATAAAAAGGAATTGAATAGTTATTTAATTGATTGAATGGATTATCCTCAAAAATAATTCTATAATTCTATATGAAAGGTCACTCATGTGGCAATAATCCATCCTTTTTATTAAATAATTCATGCTTTTTTGTCTCAATCTCAATTTCTGAAAATGAAGAGGCAACCGTTTCTTTTCAATAAACTCTTCACCCTCTTTCCATGGCTTTTCTATATATTGGACATCATTTTCTTCATTTGGGAGGATTTTTTGGAGAAGCATCAAATCTATAGTGAAATTTGCATTGATTATTTCATGCTTTTGAGCT
>MU223089.1:5964614-5975778 GCA_018584345.1 Thuja plicata
GATATGTTGATTTTATTTGCAATTCATTTACATATCTAACATATCAATGTTTTCTTTCAAGCTCTCTAGTTTAAATGCAATTTCATTTCTAGATTAAGAGCATTTGATTTCTAGATTAAGAGCATTTAAAGCTTTCTAGATTAAGAGCACTTGATTTCATAGATTAATTGTAATTTCAATTCTAGACTAGTTGCAATTCATTTCATAGACTAGTTGTAATTCATTTCATAGATTAATTGCATTCTATTTCATAGATTAATGGCAAATTCATCTTCTCTAATGCTTTAGAAATCCTCCATGTTAGCAATGGTCAGGTTGTTGGCTCTCATTCTGAGAGTAAATTTGACATCCACAACTAATTAGGAGACAACAAGTCGCTTCAATCGAATTTGCAGGATGAACAATTCATGTTTGTCTTTGTGAATTGAACGATTGAGTAAGGACTATGCTGAGTTTGTGCCTGATTTAGAGGCCACATTCAAGCACACATAGAAATAGCCAAGTCCTCAATGTAGAGTCTCATCTATAGCCCATCTATATCATGAGTTATGTCAGTTGGTGAGATATCGATGAGAGAGTCACACGGTATGCACACTATTGCATATCTATTTATTTGATAATTTCTTATGTACACGACCACAGGGTTATCCGATGATGATAGATGCGGGAACACCTAAAGCATTTTCTTATCCACTGGGATTTGCCTGGCAGTATGGAGATATCCTTTACTGTAGGGTACATCTAGACTGTATACCCGGTATAGATGTGATATAGAGACCATACTATCGTATGACAGAGTGGCCAGATACATGACATCAGATGAGACACTCACAGCAGTGCAAGCTGCTAGAGGGTCATCCCAGTCACATAGTAATGTCGTATTACTATGACAGAGTGAAGAGATAGTTTGGTCTTGTACAAGGGGTCCCTATAGCAGTACCTCAGTACACACATCTGATGAGATACTATCAGAGACCCGACGCTATATGCCGACTATCAGTAGCATATATTATAGATAGTGATGCAAATGAGAGAGAAGATATAGAGGTATCCCTTGATGCAACCCCAACAGGCATCAACAGGGATTACATCATATATTGGAGTCTAGAAGGAACCCGCCCCATCTTCCACAAGGACTCTCCCACAGGTGATCCATGCCTTTTAGAGAGGACACATTGAGATAGTGACGTTCTAGAGGAGGAGGAGGATCACATAGATGAGGAGGAGCCCACCTCCAAGGGAGATCCCATGAAGGAGGAGAGAGAAGACAGGATGCCGCCGATGGGTATTATGGATGGGGATGAGCATGTTGTTCATGAAACACCACTAAGATCACGACGACCTCAACACGCCCATACAAAGACACCACCTTTGAGACCTAGACATAGCGAACATGGAGAGAGTAGTCACTCCATGCCAAAACCATCTAGATCCTTCAGTGATAGCCAGGAGGGAGATTTGGGTATACAACATATATTTTATTGAAATATTTAACTTAATTTTTGAAGAAAAAGTACTAATAGATAAATGTATTTTAATTCTTCAGCTAGCATATTGGAGTGGAGGAGCTTCATATCCGAGGTCCTGAAGGATACATGCTTGTCCTACCGACTACAAGTGAGCGAGCGAGAGCTCCCTATTGGTCACAGAGATCCCAATAGGCATACCAACATCTTTGCTTCTATCTAGCGAGAGCTGAGGTTATGTAGAGAGAGAGAGAGGAGAGGCTGATGGCTGATCTATGGAGATCACAGGAGCATATTTATGATCTCAGCATGTCGAGGTTCCACTCGCGGACTACCGTACAGAGATCTACATCTTCACATCATAGATCGGAGAGACCTTGGGAGCCATCGACCATCAGAGGATAGAGATAGAGAGAGTGATAGATAGGGCATTGTGCCACATATATATCGAACTCAAAGAATAGAATTATATATGGATGAAAAACTCTCTTTGCTAGTTAGTTCTATTTTTTATTACTATATTTTCACCAATATCATAAAACTTAACAGAAAGAAAGAACGTGTATAAATGTATTCAAATGTAATCCGCTAAAATCACATAGCTTATAAAACAAACATAACTATTTCACAAGGAATACATAAATATAGAAGGAAGGAATGATGTACTAAGGATAATAGCATTTTAAATGCATAATATTGATAGGTTCCTTAAGAGGCACACCATCCATATCAGCAATTTTGTAAGCACCTGAACCAAAGTCTTCAATTATAACAAAAGGTCCAAGCCAATTAGGGCTAACCTTTCCTTTTTCACCAAGTAAATCATTCACATTTCTTTGATTTTCATATGGCACTAAATCACCTACTAAAAATGATCATTCAATTACCTTATGATTATACTGTTTCTGAAGTGATTTATGATAAGCTTTTATTCGTTGTTCATCCAACATTTCTAATTCTTATAATCGTTGTTTGAAAAATGTATCTTTGTCAATTATCCCATGAAGTGAAACACGTGAAGAAGGTATTTCTAATTCCAAAGGCATAATAACATTAGTACCATAGACTAATTATAAGGAGAAGTACCCGTGGCAGTACAACAGTAGTCCTATAAGCCCATAAAGCATAGGTAAGTTGGGTATGCCAATCTTTCGCATGCTTATTAACTATTTTCTTTAGAATTTGTTCAATGACCTTATTTGATGCTTCATCTTGACCATTAGATTGAGGATAATAAGGAGTCAAAAATATATGTTGAATTAAATATTTCTCCAAGAATTTGGTGACTTCTTTATTCTTGAAAGAGGTACCATTATCCAAAATTATCGTCGAAGGAATACCAAATCGTGTTATAATATTGTTAAGAATGAAATCATAAATAACCTCCGCAGTAGTTGAACGGAAAGGGACAACTTCCACTTCATAAAGTAGTCTGTAGCCGTCAAGGTATACATATGCCCTTGAGAAGAATCCGGTGATATTTTTCCAGTAAGATCAAAACCCCAAATACAAAAAGGCCATGGAGCAACTTGATTACGAAGCTCACGAGCAGGAGCATGAATCGAATTACTATGTTGCTCACATTGAGGACACTTCTTAACAAACTTGAAATAATCTTTCTCCATTGTTTACCAATAATATCTCATTCGAAGAAGTTTATTGACTAAAGATTTACACCAAAATGCCCCCCACAAGAACCATAATGAGTTTCTGCCAAAGCTATTGGTATTTTGGTTCCACCAAGACATCTTAATAGAAAACCATCATAAGAGCATTTGTAAAGTGTATCTCCTAAAATCATATAACATGTTGCAAGCTTCCTAATACAATTACACATGTTCATTGTTGATGATTCAGGAAAAGTACCATCTTTCAAAGAATGAAAGATATGAGAATGCAATTCATCCAAATGAAAATTGAAACAATCAGAGGTAATCTCATTGGAAATTGCAGGGTTTTTAAGAGTATGTATAATAAATTGAAAGTCTTTAGCATTATTCCCAAGAAAAACCAAAGAAGTTGTGCTTGCCATGGCTTCTGCATGTCGATTATCTTTCCTAGGTAAAGTTTGAATCGTATAAGAAGAGAATTGTGAAAGAATATCAAGAGCCAAATCTCCATAAATTTCCAAGTTTTTAATGTTAAGGGATGAAGCTACTCGTAAGCCAATTATAAGAGCTTCATACTCTGGAATATTTTTAGTACAAGGAAAAGTCAATTTATATGACATAGGGTTTGGTTTTTTCATAGGAGGGATCAAGATAATGTCAACACCAAAACTTGTCTTACGTCTAGATCTGTCAAAATATAATTCCCAAATATCATCCTATTTAATAGATAGAATGTTTTCATCAGGGAATTCGATTGAAGTAAAGCATGTATCAAAATGAGGACAAGGAGCTTCAGCCAAATAATCTGTTAAAGCTTGTACTTTAATTTAATTTTGAGAAATGAAATTTAGATCAAATTCTATGAGTAACATCACCCAGTTTGCAAGACGGCCAGAGAGATCAGTCTTTGAGAAAAGATGTTTCAAAGGATCAAATTTAACAATCACATTGACTTCAACATTTAACAGATAATGCTTGAGTTTTTGACAAGCATAAACTAAAGCTAAGCATTTTTTTTACAAGTCTGTATATCTTTTTTCGTAATCAAGTAGAGTCTGACTAATGTAGTACACATGTCTTTCCTTACCTTCACTATCATGTTGAGCCAACAACGCACTCACCGTGTTCGGAGTGGCTGAAGTATATAGATAAAAGGGTTTATCAAATTGAGCAGGTTGCAAAATAGGAGGATTGGTGAGATACTCCTTAAATTGTTCAAAGGATTGTTTACATTTCTTATTCCAAGAGAAAGTGGTATCGTTTCTAAGAAAGGAAGTAAAAGGAACAGTTCTATCAACTAAGTTGGAAACAAAGCGATGAATGGCTTGAATTTTTCCTTGTAAACTTCGTAACTGAGAAATGTTCTTAGGAGGAGGCATATTAAAAATAGCATCAATCTTTTTAGTATCGACCTCTATGCCTCTCTTAGAGATTATAAATCCTAATAATTTACCGGAATCAAATCCAAAAGCGCATTTCTTAGGATTCAATCTCATATTGTAACTTCTAATCCTTTCAAATATTTGTAGTAAAATGCTAACATGATCTCCTCTTTGTATAGATTTTTCCAAGATATCATCCATATAATCCTCAAGAATTTTATGAATGTAATCATGAAAAATCAAAGTCATGGCCCACTGATATGTTGCTCCCGTATTTCTTAATCTGAAAGGCATCATGACCCAAAAAAATATTCCCCAAGGTGTTATAAATGCGGTCTTAAGTTGATCCTCGTGAGGAATAAAGATTTGATTATAGCCCAAAAAATCCATCCATAAAATATAATACAACATGACCCTCTTTTGAATCCACAATCATATCAATATTAGGTAACGAGAAATCATGTTTTAAGGATGCCTTAATTAAATCTTGAAAGTCAGTACACATTCTTATCTCATTTTCTCCTTTTGAAACAACCACAATGTTTGAAATCCACTCTGAGTAATCAATAGAGCAGACGAATCTAGCACCCAATAATTTTTCAATTTCAACTTTAACTAATAAGGCAATTCCTGGATTCATCTTTCAGATTTTCTGCTTCACAAGCTTAGAATTTGGTTTCAAAAAATATTGTGAGTAATAATCTTAGGATCTATACCCGACATATCCTAATATGTCCAAGAAAAAATATCCTTATATTCAAGTAAAAGGGAAACCAACAGATCACGTTCAACTTGATTCAAGCATTTCCTAATTTTTATCATTTTCTCAGTCATTTTCGTCCAATTGAACCTCAATAGTCTCAGTTATGAGAAAATTACTTTGTATCAAAGAATCCATTGCTAAAGGAGAAATATCATGTTCATCATGTTCTGCAAAATAAGCTTCTATGTTTAGACAATAGGGCTTCCTTCTTTTGTGATGAAACATAGGTAGATCCTCATAAGCTCCTAGAAAATCCACTAAAGCTTCATCTTCAGGAAAACATCCAAGATAGGTTTTTGATCCATGTCAAGGAGGAGTGGGTTAACCAACTTCAAATGTCCACCATGGATATGATTAACATTGAGAGGAAAAGTCGATGGTTTTTTGTAAGGATTAAACCCCAATCCATATGTATAATCGTAGATTTCATTGTCCAAAGGTACTTGTATACCTTGTTCGTATTTACCACATCCTTTCCCATTAAATCTTGATTTCTTGAGCAGATGATAACCATAACCATATCTATCAGCCATCTCAAATTGAGTTAAAGGAGCTGCATATGTCACAATGTCATAGCAATCAGGTTTTATTGTTTCAATTGTTTCCTCCATTGAGGCAGCAACAAAGTTACTTTTTAATTCCGCAAAAAGTGGGGAAGGAATAAAAACTTGTTTTTCAAACCCACTTTGTTGTTTCATGAATTCCAAATCAGAAACTTTATATTCTCAAATAAAAGAAGGATTAAATTCCAATGTTCCCCAATCATCCTCAGGAAAAGAAGAAGATGGAGCTTCAGTTTGTTTAATCTCAGGTGGCTTTTCAGGTTCTTTACTTGGTTGGAGAGGTTCAGAAACTTTAGCATATTCTGCATTTAAGCAAGGATTCGGTGCAACATCCGCATGTAGTGTATACATCAATTTTTTATAAATGAACCTAACCTTGAGATGAAGAGTAGAAGGTAATGCATGCATAGTATGTAACCAAGGTCTACCTAAAAGAAGGTTATAATTGAGAGGTTGAGGCATAACATGAATAGGTATATTGAGAATAACCAGACCAACTTTAAAAGGTAGCGTAATAATGCCCAAAGTTCTCTTTGCAATATTATCAAATCCACGAATAGGGATATTATCAGGTTGAATAGTTGTAAGATAAACCTTTATTTCATTAAGCATGTCCATGCTACAAATATTTAACCTAGATCTATTATCAATTAACGTTCTACGAATGATACTCTGATTAATAGAAACAAGAACCATAAGAGCATCATATTGATTCTGCACCTCAACAGAAGGTAAATCATCATCGGTAAACACAATAGGAGGTAGAGAAGGCATAGTATGCATGCATTCCAAAAAGGAATTAATATTCTCTTGGTTAGGAGGTGAAGCAGGAAGGGTAGATAAAGCCTTTTGTAATGCCTCATGATATGTTAGAGAAGTTTCAAGCAATTCCCGTAAAGATATCTTTGTGGGAGTAGCACGTAGTTGTTCAAGTAAGTTATACTCCTTAAGGGAAGATGGTAACTTAGGTGCTTGAGGAAGAACAGGTTGAGAAGGAGGTAAAGAAGCTAGAACAGTAGGCTGAGCATTGTTCCGTGTGAGATAAGCATGTGAAATGGAATCCGTGTTGTCAAAGAAATCCAAAGGATCTCAAGGTTTACCCTTAATTGTTATTCGAGGACATCCTTTTACCGTCAACAAAGGTTTAGGATATAACATTCTAGGTGCATAAATGTTGCAAATAGTGGAACATGAAGGTAACCATGCACACACCCTATGGTAAAGGTCATTTGAAGATGTTGGGGAGGAGGATGAAATAAGAATAAGATCATTGGAGGTCATATTCAAACAATTGTCACCCTCACTACCATGTACCTCATTAGGGGATCTATCCTCTTTTGCAATAAAAGACTCATCAAAGTATTCAAAAAAAAAATCATACATGTTGAACACAAAGTAGCACTACAAGCATAAAAAATGTAAACATTTTTGTATTTTTAAAGAAATTTATGATTTTTATTTTTTTGAAATATAAATTCAAGAGCATAAAAGAAATATACATTTTATATGCATTTAAGATCTAACATAAAATGCAAATCTAACACCAAAAAGAAAGAGTTGTCTATCGCGGGTTCACCAAAATGTAAGGTGAAAAATAGTGTGGATAGAGTTTAGAACAATGGGGGATTGCACATAAATGAAACCCTATGCCTTCATTAACCACTAACATTTAATTGTAATGATAAGGAATATAAATCTGGAAATATTTGCAAAGAATAATGAAATGACATATATACCTCATGACATAGCAGATCTGGAAATTGTTGTTTTTTGGTGTCTGTACTGAGTTTCTAGAAATTTTGCAACCAGATCTGGAACAAAAACACAGAGACAAATAAAACCCATAAATATTTTCCTTTTCTACTCTAGGTTGACCTTAACCCAAATGCAGTTTGACCTTGACCCCTTTATGTCGAACTTGACCCACGCTGCTCCGACGGAAATTCTGTTCGTGGATCCCAAACGTTTGCCGAAAAGGGTATCCAAATCTGCTATGCAACTCCCAAAACAACGAATGTAGATATCTGAAAATGGTGTTTTGGGGTGGCTATATAGGGTTTTTCCTTAGTCAAACCCTCATTTTGGTGGTTTCCACCTCCACGAATAGTCAGATGTAATAGAATATGTGTGTGTTGCTCTCAGGAGGAGCTTTAAATGTGCAATGCCAAGATCTAATCCTCTAGATTGAAACCCTAGCATGAATTGAAATGAGAGATAAATGCATAGATTTGAATATGATAAAGAAATCTTACCAAGCCCCCAAGGATAAAGTACTCCTACAAAACTGACAATCTGTAATTGCTACCCCATGATTGTATCTTTTGAATGCTTGAATGTTGAAAATGGTAGATCAAAGAAGAAGGAAGGATGGAAGAACTCTTTCTTGCTCCAATTAACATCCACAATAGCTTGTCCACAAAAATTCTTGCATGTATTAACGCATCATCATATCTTGTCCTCCTATATCATCCTCTTGCATTCTTGCATCATCATCTGTTATAATAGTCCCAAAGGATAACTGAGAGGGGGGGGTGAATTAGTTATCAGCTAATTTAATTATTTTCTCTTGTTAACTCCAGAATACAATAAAGTAAATGCACATTCAGATAAAACAATAGACAACACCATAATTTGGTTACAGGGAAACCAAATGGTAAAAACCCCGGTGGGAATTAGCACCCACAATGAACTACACTTGTTTATAATAATCCCTATTAGAAGATCTTGCAACCCTGTTAGGATTTGTTATTTACAATGCGATAAGTATAGTGACATGGTTAAGGGTCTGACCCTATTAGGAGTCTTTTACAAATAACTCTGTTAAGGGTGAGGACTCACTGTCCAAAAGCTCACTGCTTTAATGGTGAAGGCTACAACCTTTTGTAGAATAGATATACACTATATCTGTTGATGAACTGTAGAGTAGACTTGTTGTCTTGATCAGTTCCAATGTATTGTAATCTTCCACTGCTTCTTCACATAGATCCTTGATGAATGAAACACAACTGATATTCTGCTCTGTACATTTTCTGTCACTTTTCTTATCATTCACACTTAGCGTTCACAAATGAACTACTATAAGTATCTTCCTCAAAGTATGAGATCATGGGACCTGTTAGGAAACTCTTCATAACATCCATGTCGACTAAACCAACCATGCAAGAATAATTACAACCGCGCAATATAAACTGAATAGACGCGACGCTTCACAAAGTTGGCTCCACCAAATTATCTCAAACAACACGATCCTGATGAAACATGATAGGCACTCTTAACTGAACATGGTTAACTCATAACCAATCATCACACGCATATCCTGAAGATAGGTGCAACTCAAGAAACATGGTAAATACATCGGCTCAGAACAGATACTCTCCAGAGACTGTAACTGCCAATAACAGATTAACCCAACCTAGCTGAAACATCAAATCTGATCCTGTGTGTATGAACAAAGCATCAACAACATGTCTACAATATGAATATAACCGCGCAAGGGTTAATATCATCATTCTGATAAGTACATACAGAACACTATTGTATATTATATGTTGTCATCAATGACAAACATACAATCAACTAGCTGCCAGAAGTAAATCTCCAACAATATCCCCCTTTGACATTGATGACAACATATGATATTAAAAACATCTTCAACACATGGTATCCTCTTTCTTTTTACAATCTTCTCAACGTCCTCATCAAAGATTCCTCTACACTGTTGCAGCTCCTCTGTCTATGTTTTTAAGTTACATGATTATATACTCACCCAGAGTATATGCTCCCCCTTACTACATAATCCCCCTTTGACATCAATGGAAAAGGGTGCCATAAACAATTAGGCACAGGTACTACTCCAGAAATAGAGTAGTCAACCATTCATCAGTCGCCATGGACTGATGTACTTGCTACTTTATCTAATCAGACTCAGGAAAGGGAATTACTCCCAACTTGTCCCTGAGATACTCAAAAGTATCTTTTGATAAAGGCTTTGTTAAAATATCTGCCAACTGTTCTTTAGTGCTCACATAGTCTAATTTTACTTCTTTGTCTGCAACTTTTTCTCTAAGAAAATGGTATTTGATCTCAATGTGTTTTGTCTTTGCGTGCATCACAGGGTTTTTGGACATGTTGATAGTGCTAGTGTTATCAGAGTGAAGAAAAATAGGATAATCAACCTGAATACCAAAATCTTTAACCATCTGCTTGATCCAAACCATTTTTGAACAATTCAACGCTGCTGCAACATATTCAGCTTCTGTTGTTGAATGAGAGATACAATTCTGCTTCTTGCTTATCCAAGAAACCAACCTATCTCCAAGAAATATTGCTCCTCCTAAAGTACTCTTCCTATCATCAATACAACCTACCCAATCTGCATTTTTATATACATGAAGTTGTACATTCTCTAATTTAGGATACCATAAACCATATTTTATAGTTCCCTTTAGATATCTGAATATTCTCTTTATTGCCATTAGGTGATTCTGCTTGGGTTCAGCTGCAAATCTACCAACAATACCAAATGCATTAGATATTTCTGGTCTAGATTGAGTAAGATATATAAGTTTTCCAATAATAGACTTGTACAATATCTTGTCAATTGCTGTGGAATCATCTTCTTTAGAAAGCTTGCTTCCTGTTATCATAGGAGTGCATACTGGTTTACAGTCTTCCATCTTAAAAGTCTTCAATATTTCCTTCACATATTTGGACTGATTTGTGAATATTCCTTTATCTGTCTTCTTTACATTCAATCCCAAAAAATATTTTATAGGACCAATCATGCTCATTTCAAATTCATTCCGCTTTTCTTTTGCGAATTCTGCACTAAGCTTGTCATTACCTCCAAAGATAATGTCATCAAAAAATATGGCAACAAGTAATAATCCATCAGGTGTCTCTCTTATGAATAAGTTGCAATCTGCTGCTCCTTTCTTGAATCCAATCTTGGTAAGATAACCATCTAGTTTCTCATACCAAGCTCTTGGGGCCTGTTTAAGTCCATAGAGTGCTTTCTTCAGTCTGCATACCATATCTGGTTTATCTGATATATTAAATCCTTCAGGCTATTCTATGTAGACTTCTTCCTTCAAGTCACCATTCAGAAAGGCTGATTTGACATCCATTTGGTATACTTTAAAGTCTTTGAATGCTGCATAGGCCAAGAATAACTTAATGGCTTCTAGTCTGCTCACAAGGGAAAATGTGTCAGTGTAATCTATTCCTTCCTTGTGTGCATATCCTTTACACACAAGTCTTGCTTTATTTCTGACCACTGTACCATCTTCATTCATCTTATTCCTGAATACCCACTTTGTTCCAATCACATTTTTGTCACTAGGTCTAGGAACCAATTCCCATGTATCATTTTTGATTATTT
>MU223089.1:5986275-6005691 GCA_018584345.1 Thuja plicata
CTATTGCCCGTGATAGAATAAGGCACTGGTCTAATCATTATTTGGATTATAGTTATTCAATTCATTGTTATAGTTTTGTGATATCTTATCTATATTTTTATTTCAATTTACATACATATTTACTAAATAGTCTTTCAATTACTCAAAGTATTTCAGTTTACAGTTTATGATATGTTGCTTACAATTTGATTTATTCAAGCCTACTTGCCATCTTGAGAGATCGGTTGAATTATATACACAAGTTATCTGCTATAAAATGCCTTAAACCAGTAGATAGTGGTTAAGGTAAAGGTTCACCCGCCTTGGTCTTGCAGAGCTAGAATTGCAGGGGAAGGGGATCATAATCGATCATTCCTGTTAGTTGGCCAAAAACAATTGGTTTTCCAAACATTGGATTGGCAAGTCCATAGGAAATCCAATTTAGCATTTTTGGGCACCAACATTTCCCACACTGTTTTCTCTATTTCTCCACTTTACAAAGATTTGGTTGTGATTGGGTACCTAATCATGCCTTTTTGTCAGGACCCAAATTTCCTGCTTTCAGTAGTTTTTCCTTGGTTTTTAGCTTCTCCCTAAGTTTATATTAAGGGGGGTGTTCGAGTAAAAAGGTATTTTCACTTATTAATTAAATCATTATTGATTTAATTATTCAGTCACCTTTTAATCTCTAGTTCACTTAGCTAAAACTTTAGGCATATAATAATTAATTCTTTATTAATTATTATCATGCAACCTAGATTTCTCCACCTTCTGGTTTTTGATCTCCTTTATAAGTATTGATCTCTTTATAATTATGATTCCCTCTCTGAATGTATATTTTATCTTTCAGATCATTATGAGTTTTGTCTCCATTATTTTCTTTTGTAACAGGTTATTTGCATAGAGTGGATCTTGGTGATAGAATTCTATGAATTCTAACAGTTTGCATATGAGACACTTAGGAGTTTGCATCTTATTTTAGCACATGGTGTAGGATAAATTTCACTTTAGGTGGTGATAGTTGTTATCTCATTTCACTTTATGTGTGAGATCCACCTTTAGTGTTCTTATCACATTATCATCCTCACATTGTTGCACACACTTCATTGCACAATGCAGGATGATCCACCTTGTGTGGGCGATAATATATCTTCTTCAGGTTATTATGATCTCTTATTGCCTTGCCTATATAAGAAGACACTTCTACATTGTGTCTCATTGGATTCTATTTGAATTCATTCATTATATTAATCTAGTTGATCATATTATTTCTCTCTTGTACTATTCATTGAGCTTCTAGATCTAGCATATTGCCTTGGGCAAATTCTTACATTGCATCAAAGCAATTCTTACATGGTATCAGAGCTAGATGCAAATTCTTACAAAATAATTATAACATATTTTTGAATTGAGGTCGACACATTCCTTTGATGTGGCTGACATATGTATGATCATATATCTATATTGTTGGAATTATATTGGAATGATGTACTGAGAGGGGAGGGGTGAATCAGTACCTCTAAAACTTTTCTTTGGTTAGCCCATTAACCCTTAATCATCAATTTTTAAATTATCTTATCTAATTGTTCGTCTTTCTTTATGTATATACAATCATATCATAAGTTCTTTAATATGTAACCATAAAAGAAACATTCATGAAAATAGATAACACATAACACAAGATATGATATCGCAAAAAACTACTGTTAGGAAGTAAAAACTGCAGTGGGGATTGTTACCCACAAGACTTCACTATCTGCAGATAAGAAGGGGCCGGTTAAGGCTTACAATTGGTCACTTCTGATGACCTACCCTGTTAGGAGTATTACAGTGGAGACCTGTTAAGATCTACTTCATTTGAAGCTTTAGCAACACTGTTAAGAGATTTGTAAAGAACGGTTAAGTCCACCTTTTACAAAAGGATTTTAGATGTGATGCACTTGTTAGAATGCAACTACATAAGTCTTTGATCTGATGATGTATGCAATCTCTAATTGCTGATAACATATCCTATAAAGCTTCATATATATAAGTAATCATCCTTCCATGATTGAATAATACCTTTATCTACTCGTCGGTAGCCTCTGTGTGTTCTTGACAACTGATGTGATCTGTTTTTGAACTTTTGCATGAATTCTACCTTCTGCTCCTTAGATGCTCTTCATGGCTATCAACAACAATGAATTCATATTTCACACTTGATTTGAACATCTATTTATACTAGATTTTGGCTCAATTCTTGATTCACGCTTCGCAAGTTAACTCTAGATCCAAGGTTTACAACTTGACCTTGATCTTTAGTTAGATATGTTTTAGATCTGTTAGGATGCTTTAAAACATTTACATAAAGCTTGCTTGACCCTCAAGTTATGATTTAAAACAAATTAAAAATCTATAAATAGAATTACATTGATTTATCTGACGTGTAAAACTCAGATCCACTATTTGTGGGTTTCCTAACTAACTGTTGGTTCTGACAGTCGGTTTTCTTTGTCGTCGGTGTTCCTTTCTTGAACCGGTCGTCGGGTATGCCTTTTATGTTCCCATCGGTTTTGTTCTCAAAACTGTGTCGTCGGTGATGTTCTCAATGTTATGTTATTGACCCGTTGGTGATGTCCTATTCACTTCATCGGTGCAACACTTATCAGAGTTCGTCGGTCAAATCGATACTTAGCATTTTTCATGACCTTTGTGTTCTGTCGGGTATGCTCACTGATTGTCAGTAATGCTTGTACCTATGATCTCTGTCGATGTTTTTCACTAAGTGTACTAATGGAAAAATTAATGTCATCATATATAACTAAAGAAAAACCTTTTGTATCTAAGTAGTGAGTTTGGGAGTATGGAAGAAGATAAGTGAGCTGTAAAAAGAGTCTTGAAGCGAGTTCTTGACGGTGTTGTATGAAAGTTGAAGCCAAGTGTGGAAGATTATTGAGAGATCAAGAAGGGAATTTGCATACATATTTTTGGTGGATCAGACAGTGGTATACAAAGAGAAGATCAACAATCAGATCTATTATTTTGATTAAGTAAACACAGGTTTTGAAAGGACCTGAACCCTTTACAAAATCAGAAAAAGATAGAGCATTAAGAGAACAATAAAACTAATATGAAGCACCACCTAACAAGCCAAAGGGAACAAGCAATAGTTCCCCAAAAAAGAAACAGAGACCAGACCAGCAAACCACGACAAAGGGCAGTCAAGATTTACATTTAAGCCCACTCTTATGTGAACGTAAGTTCATATCAAAAGAAGCCATGGAAGACTTTAATTTCTTTTCTTTAACTGTTGTCCATCCATCCTCCACCTTCTCAGTTGCATTCTACCAAGCCAAAGAATTAACAGAAGAGCCCGCAAAAGCCTGAGAAACAAGGCTAGCCACACTAGCTTTCACAACTGGGATATGGACAACATTACCACCATACCCTATTTCCCCCCTTGGAGAAACATGGACAACAAAACCCACATCATCACCAAACTGGACAACTGATACAAAGACAACATCAATAATTCGGACAGGAGAAGCAACAACAACACCCAAAAGGACAACATCAATAGTTTGAACAAAGGCAACATCTGTAGAGCCTAAAACAACACACGAATTAGAGCCAACACAATCAGAAACCTGCACATTTCCAGAGGCAACAAGAGGAGTCTCAACACATGAGTCAACAATTTGGTTGCCACCAATAACTTCCACAAAGGGAATATCCTTTCCCACATCGGACAGAGGGGAAACAACAGAAGAATCTGGAGCAACAACTTGAGAAAAACTCCAGTGAGAGGTACTTTTCTCAACTGTGTAGTGTTGGAAAGAGGCGCCTTTCCACCACAAAACAGGGTGCTTAGTTTTACCCAAACCATATTTGGCAGCAATATGACTAGTTTGGAAACATATTCGGCATCTAAAGGGGATTCCTTCATAATCCAAAGACTGAATCCAGCTTCCCTTAGGAGAAACAAGCTTGATCTCCGCAGGTAAGCCCTTAGAAGCATCAATATCCACCAAAATACGGGCGTAGGTAGAATGTAAAATGTCTATAGATTCGGCATCCACCATCAGGAAATCCCCCAAAGCCTCAACCACCTCCTCCAAAAAAGAATCCACCCAGAGATGAAGAGGGAGGTTTGGAAGCCTAACCCAGATAGGCATCTTGTTAAAGGTATTAGAAGAAGGTTTGAAATCTCATGCTAGGGTTTAACCATAAGCACAAAGCTATCATCCCAGCTAAAAAAATGGCTTCAAAGAATGTGATTCCTATCCTCCATACCATGAAATTTGGCAACGAAAAAACCCTTAGCTAGAGGGAAGAAATGAACCATACCAATAATAATGGGTTCCTAGCATTTGGAAATCTATTCATGAAGTTCAGGGAGGCTTGGCCAAAAGCCCCTAAATCTGCAAATAACTGCCTGGTTGGAAAAGGTAGACGGAGAATTTTCTATTTCCTCAATCGTTTCCACCCCCAAAGAAAGAGTGATGGGGGCAGCCACAGGGAAAGGAATAGGCCTCACAGAAGACCTCTGTGCAGCCCCTCTGGAATGTTCCTAGAAGCCTCAGTAGCAAGAACAACTGCCAAAGAAGAAGATCCATCAAAAACAACCCTGGCCGCAGAAATAGGTACCTTGGACACAGTAACCCTAACAATAGCAACCACAGGTGAAACAAATCCACCTCCCTCACACGCCACGCAAGGCTCAACAGCATCCAGAGGGGACGATGAGGGAATGGTCAGAGCAGGAGGAGCCGTCGCGGGAGCAGACGCAAGAGTAGAAGTGGGAGGCATCGTGGGAAAAGCCAACACTAATCAGATCTATTGTTGGATGTGGTAACTAATCTTAATTGTTGAACTATTTCATGCATATTCAGATGCAATCTTATCAGGTCATATGTTGTCTATAAAATATCTTTTTCTATAAGGGTAGTTAGCCTGACCGACAGTTAGCCAACTGCAGTGAGAAAACCGGCAGTGAGCCTTTGTATAAATCACCTTAACCGGTTTTTCATTTTATGAGAATTAGCTTGTCACCAATTATAAGGAACTTTAACCCATACATATTATATGCTAAAATAAGAAATAATCACATTTTGTAAACCTCCAAGATAGAGCTTAAGCATGAATTATTTTTTATTGAATGAACATAAGTTTTCATGAAGGTGGTGGAGATAAGAAATGACCTTTGCAAATACATCAAGCAAAAATTCATTTTCAATTATGTGTTAATAGGTATCACTATTTTACAAGCTCCAAATTGAGGATAGGTATGCAAGGTGTTGTTACATATTTAAATAAAAGTTTCTAAAGCCTTTTCAAGAGACCCATTTCAAATTTACCTATTACCAACCAAAATATTTCCTAATCCTTGTATAAATAGGATTTTTGTCAAATAGCTCAAGTGTGTTGCCTAGGCTCCCGTTTTTGTAGTTACATTTACCTCGTCCTTAGAATTTCCTTCAAAAAAAAGTATTGACATTTCCATAATACTAGCCAACAAGTAATGTGTATTACAATAACTCTTGTTTGAAGTGGTTGAGTGAATTTCTTTTGTGATGAGGGCATGCCCTCTTGCGTTAGCAAGTTCCCACAATTGCTAGCAATACTGCCACCCAAATATTCCTATATCCATCCTCAAATGATGTTTTAATAAGCCCGTTCAATCTAGGTACTATTAATACTTACTACAATCCCACTCTACAATTCAAGTTAGAAATGACACTTCCTCTGCATAGAATTAGCAACATCTTGTTGATCATGTCTATTCTTCTTATTCTCTTATTTGTGTGGCTAGCAGAAATGGGTCGAGGTGCTTGTCATTACAACATTTGATAAAAACCCTTTGCACTCATAGTTTGATGGATGTCTATACCCTATTCTACTTGTCACTTTCAACAAAGTTGTAGAAGAGGGTTGTCATTGCTATGATGTTGCAAGTGATACATTTCTTCCTCCAAGGTGTCCATAAATTTGCTATAAATTTGTCTACTCCCTTTTTGGATATAGTTTTATTTTAATTTACTTTTTTTTTGCCACTTAGGTCTCACACAAAGTTCCATCCACAAGGGACGGTGTGGAGTGATGAGAAGTTTGATGTGGACTTCACACAAATGAATGATAATTTGAGGCATTAGACCATTGACTACTTGAATGTTGATTTTGAATGTAATCATCATTTTGAATATAATATAAATATATTGATATTCGACATTGTTCAATGCAAGATAATTGAATATTTGAAAATTAAATATCTTTTGAAGTGTTATATATATATTTGCATCACCATTTATGTTGTCATCCCAAATTTAAGCCTTCCATCCCCCAACCCCAAGACCCTATCTCACATCACCGAGACCCGCGGAACTTATAAGATTTTAAAGCAAATAATGAAAATTTGACACCAATAAAACATTTTATCACAATTAGAATATTCATTAGATTTTGAAAACATCATTTATCTAGCAAGTCTGAACAACATACTCTAATTAAATCGATCAGATTTCCACAATCAAAAACCAGAAATTCAGCTCTATAAACATACTCTAAGCTTTTATTTACTTATGTAGCTCATCACAAATCACACTAATTAATCAATAGAACTGACTTATTAGTGTTTGTTCCCCTTTAAAACCAAGTGCAATTTGTCGTGAGTTTGTGGCAAGACCATAATTTTTAGAGTCAAATACTCCTTCCAACTCAGTGGGTACAAGTTAGCCTAAATCTCCGAATTCCTTGGAGTATGTGGTTAATAGTATTGAGACTCAGGCTTAAGAGAATAGTATTGAGACTCGGGCTTGGTTCCAACTCAGAGCGTATATTTTAAACTACGGTTCAGAATTTGACAAAATTTCAAAAACCATGAATTTTAACTTTAGTCAAGTTCTGCAAGTCCAACAGAGACTGACAATTCTCAATACAACGGTTAAGAGACTCAAATTGGGTACCACTCCATAATACTGTGCATTCGACTGTGCAAAAGTTATCCTGAATTGATCCTACAATTCTCTATAGATGCCTAACTCTCTACTCTGAAGAAAAGAACACTGCAGAAGGGAAGAGGCATCCATCAGCAAAGCTTTCTAGGACTCTGTGGGTCTTGGAAACTAGTATTCCTGGTCATGAGTTTATGATTAGAACTCTGTGAGTCTTGGAAACTGGTGTTACTAGTCACGTGTTTACGATTAGGACTTTGTGGGTCTTGGAAACTAGCATTCCTGGTCATGAATTTATGATTAGGACTTTGTGGGTCTTGGAAACTGGTATTTCTGGTCACGAGTTTATGATTAGGATTCTGTGATTCTTGGAAACTAGTACTCCTAGTCATGTGATTATGATTTACAACATTTCTGGGAGATTCTTGTGCAACTAGCAGTGACCCCTGTGCAGTCTTCATTTCTCTGTCTTGACAGAATGCCTGCTCTGCATAAATAAACTGGTAAGGTGGCCTGTTAATATGAGCATCAGATCTACTGTATCTCAGGCGGCTCCCTGGAGGCAATTCTCCTCCTCTGCCTCTGTAAACAATTGCAGGTCGACCGGGAACATGTTTCGAAGGAAAATAAGTCGATGAAGGAAGGCCCTGATAATGTTGCTGAAGATTAGGGGAGCTCTGTACCCTCTGAAGCTCAAATGTGGGGGATTCTAGTCCAGTGGGAGAAGTGGGATTACTGACCACCTTGTTTAAGCCAGCCTGGTCGATCTGGATCATGGGTTTCGACTGTGTGGAAACCCCAGTTTGGTCTTTTGGGCTGGATTTACATTTACAAGCAAACTGATCCGTATGATGTCTATTCAAGTCCATTTCTTGCAAAGCTTGAACAAGATGATGAGGATGGTCTGCATGAAATGACCCAGAATTTGTCCGGGCTGTTGATGGAGCTGAGCTGTCGACATCCATTTCTGTCGGCCTGTTTGGGTCGACAGAAAATGAGAAATCAGGAAATTTGTGCTCGGAGGGCATCACGGTTCCGTTTACTGCATCAATATATTTCTGTTCTAGGGTTTGATTCTCTGCACTGTGATCGGCCACAATCTGCTTCGAGGGGAACAAGAAGATCCTGAGGAGAGGGCAGCTTTCTTTGCAGCTGAAGCTCTCGTATCTTTCGTACTCTTCCTTCATGTTCTGTAAATCTTCATCACAAGTGACTGAGACCAGTAGATCTAGATCCTCTACTGGCAGCTGGTATTTTATGACCACTCTTGTACCGCACATATTCTCCAGCTTGTTCATAATATCTGCAAATGACCCAAATTTGGCGATTAGGTCGGACGAAGTAATTTGCAGGATTCCCTTTCTTTGAGAGGGAAAGCAGGAACGAAAAATAAGGAAAGTTAGGAAAGTTGAAACCCAGAAAGATTTTAATAGCAAAATCACATTGACAAGGGGAAAAGAGGAGAACAGGGGAACCCAGCTGAAATTGAGAACACATCTCGTTGAACATCAAAGAGTTAACCTATCAGCATGTATAGATCTGAAATTCTTTACAATCCGTAGAGTCCAATTTTATTTTATTTTAAAAAAACCCTGACAATCAGAATCTTATTATCCTGTTTCCAAGCCTATCAATCTGTTCAAAACAGTTTCAACATGGAAATTTGATGTAAATTTGCTTGCATATGCCATTTCATGAAAGCAGCTGGGCTGGTGTCTTTTTTCTGAGAAGAGTCTCAGAATTATAGCCAGGGAAATAAATTGAATTTTCCTTGTAAAATAGGAATCCTGCGTATGTAGCCCATACACTCTGAACTTGATATCATGGAAGTTTGCTCAAAGTTTCATTCGTTAATTTGGGTGGGGTGCTGTAAGTTTCGTTCATTTATTTCAATGTCTCAGCTTATTAATTTTTCGTTTTAAATCAATGGGATAACATCGAGGAAGAATTATTGGATAAATTGGAAATCTATTCTACTGTCTTTAAGGTGACAGCTTAAAAGTTTTTTCTACATCATTAAAAACATTTACAATGTTTAAAAAATCTCAACTAATTTTTGTTTACATTAACTACTATATATTTCACAACTTCAGAAAATGATTTAAAACTAATTAAACATCCTCATTCTGCCTTGTTCTTCTGTGAAATGCGCTTCCACTCCAAAAATACAATAAAGAACAGACTACAAACGCCATATACATGAAATAAAAACTAGCATTTTCAATCTATATATCCAAAATAATTTAAAACATTAATTTTTTTTTCTACACAATACCCAATTGATATCAGATAAACAGATTCTCAAGCCAAGATCATCAAGCATGGTTTGATTTGTTTTGTAAAATGGAACATCTTTTGGTTCATTCAAATCCAAAAAATAATTGGGCATTCAAATCCTGAAATCCATGACCCTTGGAATTTCACATTTTTAATCCTTCACTTCTACTATGATGTGAAAAAAAGTTCGGGTAGTCGAATCCATGGACAGTGGAAACATAGTGTTTTTAATTCTTGACTTCTACTATCGTAAGAAATAAGGTTTTTCAGTGGAATTCAGAAAGATTACAAGCTATTATCATAGACTGATTTCATGTCTTTAATCCTTGACTTCTATATTAGACATAAAAAGCTCAGCAATGTCATTTAAGCTTTAAAATACCTTTAATCATTGTCTTCATAGAAAAAAAACATTGACAATAGAATATAGAAATATTTGAAGCTACTATGATGGACTGGAAATTTCATGTCCTTAAATCTTGACTTCTATTAAGATGGGAAAAATGTTTATGCAGTCAAATTCAGAAGATTTCATGTTATTATCATGTACTGTAAATATTTCATGTACTGAAAAAAATTTACGCCAGGAAAAAAATCAGGCATTCAAATCCAGAAATCTGACTCTGGGGATTTCATATGTTTAATCCTTGACTTCTACTAACATGGAAGAAACGTTCAGGCAGTCAAATCCATGGACAGTGGAAATTTTACCTCTTTAATCCTTGGCTTGTACAAGTATAGGAAAAAAGATTTCCCAGCCAAATACAGAAAGATTACAAGCTATTATCATGAAAATATGAAAAATCCATTTCTTTAAATCCTTGATTTCTATTAAGATTGGAAAAAAGTTCATGCAGTCAAATCCCAAAACATTTCAAGTTATTATCATGGATCCACATAATTTTATGTCTTTAATCATTGGTTTATATTTCAGACCTAGAAAATCTCAACAATGCCATTCAAACTTTAAAATGTTTTTGACCTTGATTTCATAAGGAAAAAGTTTTGACAGTCAAAGACAGAAAATTTTCAAGCTGTTATCACAGACAATGGTAATCGCATGTCCTCAATTCTTAGCTCTTAATCCTTAGCTCTATTAAGATGAGAAAAAAGTTTACACATTCAAATCCAGAACATTTCATGAACTATAAAGATTCCATGTCTTTAATCATCTACTTTTTTAAAAAACCCAAAATGAATTTCAGACCCAGAAAAACTTAGTAATGTCATTTAAACTTCAATATATAAACATTCCATGTCTTTAATCATCTACTTTTATTAAAAACCCAAAATGAATTTCAGACCCAGAGGAACTTAGTAATGTCATTTAAGCTTCAATATAAACATTCCATGTCTTTAATCATCTACTTTTATTAAAAACCCAAAATGAATTTCAGACCCAGAAAAACTCAGTAATGTCATTTAAGCTTCAAAACATATAGATACAATTTTTGAAAAATATATATATTAAAAAAACCTTGGAAGATGGCATTTTTGCTGACTGCTACAATTCTTGTTTCTCCTCCAATATAACGAAGATTTCCATCACCAGGCCTTGGCAAAATCTGACCTCCATAACTGCACAAAAACTTGAATTTATTGCCTCCCAAATCCTCCGACTTGGGTGAAGTTACACCATCACCAGCAGCCTCCATTAATCTAACCCAGCTTCCCTGCTAATCTAAACCCATCTTCATTTCACTATCAAGAACAAACAGAAATCAATCTAAAACACATATAAACAGCATACCAATCTATAACAGTGGTCATCGAAAAGGAAAAAACCAGGCCCTACATTACATAAAACCATCCAAATATATATATAAACAAATTGATAGAAGACAATTGTAGAAGTGAAAGCGACGAAACATCTAAAACTGAGCCACGAAATCTGTTCCAATAACATTTAGTTCTTATCCCCAAAAGCAGCCACAATAAATTTTTGTGGGCATTTGCAATTTTAAATATATATACAATCTCAGCCAATGTTGGCCCAGTTACAGTCTTACATGTGGCTTGCTAAACTTTCTCTTCTTCAAATTGAAATTATCAGCAATTTTCTGAATATTTGTGCAATTCTACCACTGCAATTCTTCAACATGCACTTTGTCTGTCTATTATTGGTGGAGCTCTTCATTAAAAGCTCACACACCTCATAATTACATTGCTAAAATAACTGCTCAATAATTGTGGAAGGCCAACTAATAAGAATTCCCAAATTAGACAAATCTGTGACATTATTTCTAACTGAATTTCAACTTTTCAAGTGTTTTTAAATGCTGTCACTCCTCATTCCTTTGTGGGCCACATCTAACAAAATTGTTCAGATATTTATGCTCAAAATTGTTAACTTTTTTCCAGATTTTGCCGGATGTTTCCATCCACATTATACTCCTCCATAAATCAATTTTAAATTGACAATATTGATTTTGTTTGGCCCATTTTTGCAAAACTCTCATCAATGTAACGGAATAGGAACAGCAAGCATAATTATTATTGATCGTTATACCATCTAGCAATATCTGCCTCTTACCTAAATTGTGTTTCTCTCTCCTCACAAATCATCTTATTGTAGTTCCTCTCATTGTTATCTAAGGTAATCATCGTTATTGTCATGACTGAACAAGCTTTATAAGGTAACCAATTTTTTTCAAAATTTATTCGATTTTACTTTTTGTATTTGATCTTCATAGGAATCTTCAACTTAGGCTTCAATTCTTCTATAACATTTGCTATTACTCTAAATACTTTTCAAAAAAAAAGTGTGTTCAATTTGAGAATCTATTTTTAAAATCTAACAATCCAATTACAAGCTTAGATCTACAAAGTAGTTTAACAAACAATCCGTAAATTTTTTTTTTATGAAATGCAAAACATAAAACAAGCAAAGTTATACCATCGCTTTCATGAAAGGTTTTGTTCTCCTATCCTTCAAGATCTTGTCAAAATGGTGTTTGCTCTCAACAATTTAGCACATGCACAAGATGACATAAAATGAATGAAGTGTGGTTGATCAATGTTGATGCAAGATGATGAAAATGATAGCAAGATTGCAATTAAGCAAAAGTTCTGTGAATAGCAATAATCACATTAGGCTCACATGAGAGGAGAATGTTCTTTTATATAAGCCTCCAAGAGAATCAAAGGTGGACATTATGAGGTCAAAATATGAAAGGTTAAGATAAGAGGATAGGTGGGAATTAATAAGATTAAGAGGTTGATTTAAATGAAGGGATGAGATTAAGTGATACGTAAGGATTAGGTAGAGATGTTGACTTTTGGTAACACATCTTTGAATTAAATGAATATAGACATGTTGGGAGATGTGAAATAAAAAAGGTAAACTAAGAGACAAATAACATTTGTCACATGGCCCGTACGTAGTGGAGTTGGTTTGATGCTATGGGTGGACGACTCATGGTCTCGGGTTTGACTCTCTCCCGGATTTGACCGATGAAATGTGGTGAAATAATTAAATAAATAAAAATACTTATTTAATTAAGGACAATTTTAGGTGCCTAGAAGAAATGTGATTAGAACATGCTTGACCACCACTTTAACATGACAACTATTGTCGAATAATTACTTAACTATATCAAATTGAGAACCTCCATTTGTCCTAAACTATTTTTGTGTTTTGGGCTCTAGGAATTACTTTAAAAAGTTTATAGCATCAAAGTTCAACAATTAGTCTCATGCTATGTGCTCAAATAATTTGAGGCAAGAAATTTTTGGCACATTCGAAATTCACTTTATAATTTATTTCATCGTAACCTATGGTTAATTGATTATCTTTTTTCTTTCTACTAGTTATTGTTATGAAAAGGCGTTGTAACACCTTGTCTAATATTATAATATTTAATTTATTATTATTTGTGGTGCATATAAGGGATCTAGGGATGTGTGCATCACATGGGTTTAACATTTTTGGGGCCACCAAATGTGTTGCGTGTAACATTATGATAAATATTTAATATGGAGCATCACATAGAAAAAATATTTAATATTGGGCAAACTTAGTACCAATATTAAATGAGGGGTTAATAGCTTTATAATCTCATGTTTTTATGTAATACCACTTTGTAGTTTTGTGTGAGCTTGATTCTATAAAAGAAAGAACATGGGCAGTTGTCTAAGGTTGGCTAATTTGACTAAGGGGTTGAGGGCATCTCTTATTTGCATTTGTGAGGGTTTGAAGCATGGCATGGGATGTGTGGTTACATACTTGGTCACACATAATGCTTGTGGAGAGCTTGTGTTTTAGAAGTGTTCGTGGAGAACGTTAAAGATGTATTATAATGGTTTCATTGTTTAATAATACATGAGAGATGGATGCTTTTGGATGTTGGGTTTTTCCCTCTTGATAGTTTTCACAATGTATTTCTTATGACATTTTTTATGGTATGTTGCCTATTCTTTTGCATATGGATTTTGAATACTTGTTTGCATAGATTTCTCTATTCAGGGTATATAAAAGTTGTTGTGTATGGCTGAAAATCCCTAGTATTTAGTATCAAAGTCATGGATGTGGTTTGTAACATTTGATGGAGTAAATGAGATGTATAGTTGAATTCAAGGATTGGAGAAAATAATGAAGATATGTCAAAGTATGAGGGTTTTGTGTAGGTTGTTTCTTGTTGATTTGGGGTTGTGAATTTGTGATCATCTTTTGTAGAATTGAGCTTATAAATCTAAGTTGAAAAAAGGATTCTATATGGGTGTTCATTATGAGGGTTATGGAGGGGAGTCATAAATGACCCCATTGGCCCAAACAAACCTCATCATTAGATCTAGGAGGCTTGAGAAACAAATATTGACATTAAGTTTGACTTATTTTGATTACTTGGAGGAAAATGGAAAAAAATTGCTTCCCATACCTTGTTGTACAATCATACCATCTGCAAAATAGGCAAAAATTTTAAAAATATTAGAAAAAACTCATATGCAAACAAACTTATTTTTATGTTTGGTAAAATATTTATTAAATTAAAAATAAAATAAATTATTATAATTGGTATGTAGGGTACCACTAATAATATTTTCCTATTGGTCATTCGACGGTGTTGTGTTGACTGGGCTTTAAGCCCCTAAGTTTTGGCCCTCGATCCAATGGAGCTAAGACCATAGCTCATGTGCCCAAATATTTTTACCAAAATTAAATCTAAAAAAATTGAAAATATATACTTAGTTTTTTTGTCACTGTTCCTTAGTGACATTGCTCATGTGGCATTGTCAACTTATCGGGTCGCCAGTGGACAACTGCAAACCATTAGGGTGCCTCTATATAGAAAAACTAGGCATTTTCGTTCAACTAAGCATAACTTAGGCCTATAATGTTAGTTTTCTGACTTCTAATAATCATTTCAAAGGTGGTTCCAAATACTATGCTATGGTATAATTGATTTTTCTAGATTTTTCTATTCTAATTGTGAAATGCTCGCTAAAATTTGCATGTTATCTTTAAACTTGGAGAGGTCATAACTTGTGCATGCAGGGTCAAACTTTGGACTTCGTATAGTCAATGAAAAGATTGTTCAAAGAACTACAAGTATATCAAGTTTGGAGATGTTTTTGCATTATTTATTCACTATTTATTTTCGTCTAATTTGTTTATGGTTTTTTGTGACTAGTGATTTTGTGAGCTTATGGAAAATTAAATCTTGGTGGTTTCGAGTTTGAATCATTATATACTCACATGTACATATTTGATTGCTCTTGTTTGACATGGCACTAGTACATTTGACCCCAAAAATCAACCAACATTCCCGACCAACCATTAAAATGGTTTTGCTTGGTCGGTTGATAGAAGGAAGATTTTGTTTTTTTTTAAGTTATGCCCGTGTTGGTCGGAATTTCGACGAACACGGGCATTACTTAAAAAAAATGAAAGATATCGATTCATTATGTTTCCTTATGCGCAGTAGTAAGAGGGCACGAAGGGTGGCTAGTCTTTGACGAAAGCTGAGAATACCAGTATTTTTGTATTCCATAGGGTTATTGTTCGTTGTTTCTTCGTCAATCCTAGTAAGCTAGACTATTATTTATGTTTTCAGGCATGGTCCTTTAAGCTACAGCTCTGATCGACCAAATCTTATGCTTCTACGGTTGAGTGAAGTGAGGACACGGAGGTCGGTGAGGGCTCATAGTCAGAGATCACGGAGGGCACGAAGGGTAGAAGTAGTGAGGGCACGAAGGTTGGTGAGGGCTCATAGGTAACCCTAAGCAATATTTAGCATTCTCTGATTGATGTCCATGGTCTGCTCTATGATTCCTCTACATTTTGTATACATATTTCTACCACAAATTCAAAGCTATGAGACCACATATAACTAAGGAGCTTCTTGGCCTTGTATGGATTCTGCAACATTTTATGAGATCATATTTCTTCACTACCATCAAATAGGCAGGGAGGATGTAGACACAAGCCAAGGAAAATGGTAGTTGTTTTTGAAATCTGCGACCACTGCATTCTATGAAACTCATTTCCTCTTTCTTCACCCTGGCAAGCCTACGACCAAAACTAGGGCACAAGACTTCTGCCCAGGAGGCTGCAAGAAAGTGGCTCTTGTTGTAGACCATTAGGATCATATATATTAGACCATTTTGAAGGGAAACTTCTAATAATCAGATTAATCATTATAATATGTGGATTCGGTATTTGATGATATGAGAGAGTTCTCATCCTTATTTATAAGCTTAACCATGTGGGAGGAACCCCTTCATCTTAATAAAGAGGAATTGATGTATTAAATAAAATTTATGTTACGATTAAGCACGCCACAAGTGCTTACCTTATTAGACTTCAGAATATATTATATTCAGTGCATATAGGGATATATGGAGATAACGGTGCTTTCTTTTTAATTGGAATCCTCATTCTTGAATTTTATATTTGATTCTTTTATAAGTACTTCTCCCTTTTCTTCAACCTCGTTTATTTTCTCACAAGTATAACACTTTTTGAGTCCTTGACCCTTTGCTATCACAATTCAACGTATGCTCTTCTTTTCTTTTCTTTTCTCTCTCTTCTTAAGGAGAGAACTTACTACTTTCTCTTAGGTTAAAGAATTTTCCCATGTTTTTGCTAGTAGGATGAATCACATTTTTTTCAATTACTCTCATTGCATTTTTGTCAATTACTCTCATTGTTTCACCTTTTGAGGTGTATTTTTTTTTAATATGTAAATCTTGTTGCAAAGCTTTCCTAACTGTATAAGGTTCCAACAAACATCATGTCAAATTTTTTTTCTAAGTCAATTAATGTACAATTATAGTCTTTGGTAAGGTGTCACCTTGGGAGCTCAAAATGCCAATCTCAAATGCTCAACATTATATTCAGCTATAGACCTTAGCTGCTTCTTATTTTTTGGTTGGATAAAATAGCTTCCAATGCATGGTTGTTCATAGAAGGTTTCTAATTATTTTTCAAATGCTTTCCAATTGAACATTTGTCCTTTTCTATCACTCATCTTCCATTGGTACCATTGATAAGGTCCCAATTCTAATTTCTAAATATAGTAAAGCTATGTCAACCATGGATTTATTTGGTATATTGTGAAGTTTAAATTGTTGTTCTATGTTTCTTATCCATTTCTAAATATATCTTACTCAATAGCAAGGAAATATGAAAACCAAGTGACTCTTGTTGTAGACCATTAGGATCATATGTTTATATAAATAGTTGAACCAATAACTAAATGATAAATTACTCTACCATATGAAGTAGAAAATGTTATTTTAGAGACAAATGTACAAACACGTTTAATCCTTTTTAGAGATCCAAATGGGAAGCTCTTTCACATCTAGAGAGTTCATCAGTAAAGAACACAAATAAAAGGCCATGAAACATCAAAAAATAAAAAAACCTAAGTTACATAAAAGTGGGATTTGAGTTAGATCCTACCTCACAAAATCTAATATTAATATATAATGCTCCTAACATAGAGAACCATCAAAAGTATGGCATTGTAGATGCCACAAGACAAAATTAATTAGATTTGAAATCAAAGATTCACATACACACAAAACATCAAGAAAATAAGACTGGGTAAATGCTCCCACCAACTATTACAAGAAGGAAACCACCAACATAATTTTCCTAACAACACAAGTAAGATAATTTTTGGTTGAATTGGGTATTGAAATAATGAATTTGTTTATTGCAATCACGATTGATTGATTATAATGTTGTCTAATTAAATCCTAAAATGTGTCCAAATCACTTAATAAACTAATTGGTGCAGAGAGGATGTGTGTGATATCCTACTAGCCCATACCCTGATCAATAAGGTGATTAATCAATCAACATTTAGACATGCAACTTGTCCAATATTAAAAAAAATCCTCCACCATTTGTTCTATCACCTTAGTACATCATAACATGGTCAATGTACCATGTTCCACCAGCCCTCCAAGTCTGGTTGAGAGATCTTCAACGTAACTCACTCCAAGAGCCTAATCTCCTTGTAGCCCTGTCCAGTCAGTAATATGCCTTTAACTCACAAACTTTCTAAACAACTAGGGAAAATATCAATGGTTTTAGATACCCTTTTAATTGTTACAAGACATCCCAAATCTGAGGTATGTTCCTTTAGACCAAATTCCAGATCCAATACACTTGCAACACACAAATAGGCCTAATTGGCACCCATTTACAAAGCAACCTATACAAGGAATTTCTCCTTTGACTCCTAACCATGAAACGGTCTTAGTACATGGAAAAACACTAAGGATTATCAATTTTTTGGGTCACCAACACTTTCCTATGCTTGTAGGTATCAAACCCTCCCTTCTAGGGTCCTTAGGCTAGGGCTTGTTCACAAGGACACTTGCAAATCTCTCTAGATCCCCCCAATGGATCTAACATATCCCCATGGACCCAAATATCCAAGAATAACATAAAATATCTCCATTCTTTGGAGTATTTGTTCACATAAATTGTTGGTGTCAAACTGTGCACTTTCAATCAGCAACTTACTCCATCATTGTGGTCTCTCCTCCACATTCCTTCACATCCCTACAACAAATACTATCATACAAGGATAATATACATTATTTGACTCCTCTCACCAATCACATAAGCCACAGGGGTAGGATATTTAAGGATCCATTAAACTTTAAAAAAAGACAAAGTGAAGCACACAATTAATGACTGTACTTCACGGGCTGAACATGACTATTTGTAAGAATGTTATTTCTTTATTGATTCAAACCATCTACAATGATTCTCCTCACACCCAAACTCTACATAACTTTCAAAATAATGTTGATCTCCATTAAATGGATCCAAAAACTTGAAAACTACTCTCTAACCAACTCCCAAACCGACACAAGATAGTTGTAACTGACTATTACAACTTTTACAATAAGAATATGTTGTCAAAGTTGACAACAAGTTGTCAACTTTGACCAATTACTAACTTAGACACAACTATTACTTCTGATGGTCTTCAAATTACCTTAGGAAACATTTAAACTCCTTAACTACCCTTCAATCCCACAATGATCCTTATAGGCCATAATTGCATAAAATGCAATTTTACATCTTTTTTGCATCTTTGCACTTTTGAGTACAATTACATGTTTTAATGGCATTAATGGCCATATTAAAAAAATAGGTAGAATTATAGGTCCTTGACCTTTACATAAATCCTTGGATCCAATAAGTGACCCCAAGGTTACATCATAAACTCTTATGTCATTCAATGTCTTACATGACATCATTTGTGATCATATTAACCAAATGATTACAATCATTACAAACATGATGTAAATAACATAAAATGACCATCCATGGTATTTAAAATTCCAAATGACCCTAAGTGGTCATGTTCCATTTCCCTAGGATCCATGGTGACCCTGGTGTACCTCCATGCTTTAGGCTTTGACCTTGGTGCTCTTGCACCACTAATAAACTAATAAACGGGATATACAAACACATAAAAGAGAAACAAACATACACGTAAATAGAAATGAGATATACAGGAAAACCTGTCACTTAAAGCATATTTTGTTGGAATTGTATTGAGATGATGTACTGAGAGGGGAGGGGTGAATCAGTACATCTAAAACTTTTCTTAGTTAGCACATTAACCCTTAGTCATTAGTTTGTAAAACAAATTATCTATTTGTTCATCTTTCTTTATGTATATGAAATCATATCATACATTCCATTTGATGTGTAACAGTAAAAGAAACATACATGAAATTTGATAACACATAACACAAGATA